>JTDE01002322.1:30405-44841 GCA_014338405.1 Paragonimus skrjabini miyazakii | reverse complement strand
GCGATATAACCTACCGGAGAAACTGAACTGGACGTTGTAAGTGCAGCGACATTAATGCCTACCATCCCTCACCCTATTGATGTACTACCCCTGTCGAACCCATATAAATGTGTTGTATTTAGCCTGATGATGAAACACTGAAAACAAGCTTGTTTGCTACGTGCTTATTCTCATCTCAAGATGTCCCTAGCGTCTGACTGGAGATGCTAGGAGAAAGGTTGGTCAGTCGGATTGGTTGGTGTAAATTCTGTCACTGTTTGACCGGGCAACTAGCGAATGAAGGAGAATGAATGCTTCGTTGCATTGGTTGTCATAAGGAAATCACTGAATCCTCTTGCAAGATGCGAGCAACTTGCTCTCTACTGCTTACGTTCTATAACTCAAACGACTTTTCGTTCTTTCATTTATCTTTCAACCAGTTGTACGATAGTTAATCCGAAACACCCGCTAGTGATATGCGACTGTCAATGCTGCTTGCTTTACGCCCCCTTACTGTGGATGGACATAGTCCAACTCTGATTTCCAGTAGACATGAGATGCAACCGCAAGGGCTTGCATTCGTAATCATAGTGAATCATGATACTGACCCAAAAACATAAGTTTTCCCGTCATTAGCGATGCTCATAGAAAAATTAGTTTGGTGAATAAGAAGTTCGGCTCGTAACATCAAAGACTGCGGTTTCAATCCTTCATTCAGAATATCTCCGTCTCATGAGTCCAAATAAGAACGAAACTGATCAGGGATTGTTGATTTGAGGGCTAACGTGTCAGTAACGTATCAGTATAGAATATGATAAAATTACATAATATTTCAAACATCATATTATGCTACTGAAAAATTATTTACATATTATAATGTACAGTAATGTAAGATGTAATAATACAATATATTGCCTACTGTGTGTGTTAATTTTGTCTGAAATGAATAGAAACAAACAACACAAAGAATGATCTGAATCATGTGACCTTGAGCGCTAGAGCTAAACTTTAGTATGCCTGTACTGATAAACAGGATGGAACATTCAATGCTATGAGAAAAATTGAGTATTTAAGACGTCAAGAATGACATAAGGATTTTATAAGGTAGAAAGCATTATCATCACAGACAGCAATAAATCAACGATTGCCATTGTTGCTCAGCTATCACAAAACCCCAAAAGATAAAACAGACCCAAGACAGGAAAGAGGAAAACGGTAGGGGAGAATACTTAACTACAAAAAACACTTAAGTGAAGGCAAAGAGTCATCAGCAAGACATCTTCTTCACAACTTTTTAATTCCCAGCGCCACTGGGTGCAATTACTTTATAGTCAGCCTGGGCAAACAACGACAAAATTTACGCTACTAGATCCGGTTAGCTTTCATCTCACCTAATGTCTTCAACCAGGGTCTTTTTAAGTTTCAGGGTTCCCAGTTCTGAAGACGGACCTTACCTTCAATGACATTGTTATAACCAAATTTTGAAGATTTTCCTTCCTGTCTAAATGAATGCTTAGCTGGTGTCTCATTGACGCTCTAGTTTGGATAACTAATGATCACGTACATGGAAGCTAGAAGTGTAAAATTTTGTCATTTACATTACAAACCGTTTCAGAGGTGTCTGAGTTGTGGCCACTTAGCTTCAATTTAGTAAGTCAAATTTAATAACGAAACTACAATTCTCGACTATGCCTAAATGTAATCATGTGCGCCACGTAGAAGCCTACATTATGCGGTCTATAAAAGAATGAAACATAACTTTTCTTTGAAATGTATCGTATCTCATACTATGCTTAACATGACATGCTTTCGAGTCGTATTTGTAAAAGAATGCGAAAGTGTGCAGCTGTTTGCGTGGTTGTTGTCCGATCACTTGTCATGCGATAGGTCTAGATAAGAGAGCCGTGTAAATAACATGACCGAGACAGAACGGTATGCGCTACACCATTAGGATGATTAGTAGTACTAGTTTCTATACAGATAATCTACGATATGTAAGAAAACCGCTGCTCATGGTGCAGCGTTGTTTTCAGATTGTTCCACTAAACGAAGACCGTGACTATGCAATTCGTGAGTCTGCGTGCCGCCCGCTCACTAATGTTTAGGATTCTCAATTCCAGTCCATGACGTAGCAAGATTTTCATTTAAAATTTCCGTTTACTTCTGCCCGGCGGTATCAGTTTGGCTAACATTTTTGTGGTCAACTTTTGTTTGTTGTTTCTCACTTTTTGGGCCGCCTTCTCTCAGTGATGGCGCGTACGACCACTTGTGTTGTCTGTGATCCACTCGTTCTGGACTGTGACCATATTCCATGACCGCGTTAACACATTTTGCTGAATGTTACAGTAATCGAGTCGCCAATAACGGGATACAATTTGTCCATAAGCTGAACAGCGCCTGAGTTCTGCTGTCAGTTGTACATACTGTATAGATAGGGATCCCTGTGTACCGGGGCAGTTATGCAACCAAAGGTCCACTTGATCAAATAAAAACTGACCAGTGTGTAGCGATGTAGATGCGGAGCACTTTACATGGCCCAGAATAAACAATGTTAGAATGGACCCAGCAAACGGTATTTATCACAAACATTTTATCCTTTGAAATCCGAAGCCCAGTCTACGTGAGCCCGGTGGCCAGCGGGTATTTGGGCTGTCCTACATCATTGCTGTCACTATTTTATCCACTTTCCAGTATACATACCACTACTGCCATCTTGTTACACTTCATACCAACCGTGATGGAGTCGTCTCTGTTGTTGAGTTCCATCGTTAACCTACTCGTCTTACGAGTCTGTGGTGGTATATCCTCCCTTTTATCTACCCGGTACAGTTCGTAATTCACGCCAGACAAATCATTCGTACTTCTAACAGTATCAACATAAACTCGACCAGAAACTGAATTCACTGAGAATTGTGGGGCCGCATTAGGGATAGAAGCCAACTGCGTGCACTCTTGGTCTCAATTAAAGCTGCTCTGTCCAATGTGACAATTAATATATTTCCATGGCTAGGTCTCACGACAGCTCCGAAGTCCAGAAGATTATTTCCAGCCAGAGTGCTGTATATTTACGTTTGCGCCTACCCGCTACAATCATGGATAAACATTTTGTTTCCATTCTCGAAATCGCTCACTTTGGTCATTGTGATTGATAGTCACAGGTCGGTAAAATACGCTGATTTTTCGCTAGTCTGGGAACTGTCTTTTACTGTATTGGTTGGGAAGAAGACGTACACAGCAAAACCGACCGAAGCATCTAGATTATTCGGTTTCTCTATCAAGAACTGTCAACCCAGGCGTACTGAAGATGACATAAGGGGGGAGATTAATATGGATGACATACATACAGAGGTGTCTCTGCCTCTCAAACAGTGTTTTGCCTTCTGTGTAGGTGGCTCAGATTAAACCTCAGGAGTCTGGTCATTGGTTTTGTTATTGAGACGCTTATTCATTACCTGAAAGAAGGCAGACTAAATTTAACCGCTACAACACCAGGTCAATCAGGCAAATTTGCCAGAAGTATTGCACATTCTACGACACCAGTAAACACTTTAGTGTATCTGTGGAAACTCTAAATGAATTTTTTAGTTGAATTAAAGCACGAATGTCTAGTTTCGAACTAGGAGCATGGAGTAAATAAACGCGCTGTCACCTATTAGTCTGTTCTTCTGTCAAAGACACTGCAGTACGCGAATAAATCTCGTTTTTTTCCGACGGTAAAAAGTACTTGAAAACAATGCAAAAATGTAATACCAACCAGACCATATTCAAAGGGAGAGATAAACTGCACTACCAATCCTGAGGATGCCTATTTAGAAATATGCATTCGTTAGTGATATCTTGTTCATATTTCATGCGCGCCCCAACATAGTAAACTAATTTTGGTTATATCTGCCAACCATATTTCTAGGGAAGATTGTGTACATTCTACTTCTGCTATTGAAACTCACCGACATTTTTCCAGTACGGTTGGCATCTTCACGACTGGCTAGCGCTCTTGCCACAGGACAGATTATATCGAGACCTTCGCAGGCTAGGGCTCTGTAAAAACGAGAAGAACGGAAGAAATAAATACGCATGTATTTACATACATCCACATATACACAAGCATTTATATTGGCGATGTAAACAGTGTATTTAATTTAAGTGGACAAACTCTCATGTTCCTACATCTTTACATTAAAAAAAACGAGCCCTTTACATACTATGATTCACCGATGTATACGTTTTGGTACTCTGATGTCCGAAAGTTTTGACTGAAATGAATGTTACTAAGTATTCACCTTAAGATGTAACACACGTATTCCCTGTGTACGAAACGCAGAATATTCCGTACGTGACACCGACAATTGCCAACGCTGGAGATAGTCACATTTGAGAAAAAGTGATATCTTGCCTATGACGGGCTTGTAACCCAGGTGGATAAGACAGTAAAGACGACAATGCCGCCATCCTTGCCAGTTGTTTTGTATGGTGTCGGCCGCTTCGGTTTACCGTTTGTTCGCCTTAACTCTGTTCTCACTAAGCACATTTTAAACAATGCAGTTTACATCGACATGCACATAATGACATAAAACGGTATTCAGGACGTAAGCATAGAGACACATAAGACTTACTTTAAAGTAATTAAATCCAATAGTATGTTTCACATGCTGGACATTCATAAACCTTAAAGAAATATCACAATCACGGGAAATAAAATATTACCCGCATAGGTTTTCTGTATTACCATTAAAATGGAGGTTTCGGCCCCACGCAAAAATGGGTAGGTTGTCGGAATTGTCGTATACACTTAAGTAACCGCTTGGTTAACATATATAGGTATATACATAAGTCACCATAATATACTCAACCACCTTAAATATACCACCCATCCAGCATCTTACCTTTCGAAATGTTCTCACATTTCACGTGGATCAGTCCTATTCTGCAAAGTTGCCTGTGTCCAGCATATGTAATATACAGTAGTTTAAAAGTAGAACATCTTACTACGTCCCAACCTCCTCGATGAGACGGGTACAGGGTCACTATGCCTCAAGCGTTCCAACAAACACCAGCTCGTTTATGGCTGCAGCATATACTCGAACTACCTTTGTCGAATCAAACGGTTCGAGGGTAGCAACGCTGACGTCCGCGGCAATCGGTCGTTTCCTTGTAATGCAATATGATACGTGATTGTGAATGTGTTGTTTGGATGAGCCACACATTTAGGTTACATGTCGATATTAAGTAACATTTCTATTCGTACGAAGTTAATCATCAATCGGTAACAAAGCGAACATTCTTGAGGTGCTGTAAACTAAGCTCGGTGTTTAAGAAGACGGTCTAGAATATGGCTAAAAATAAAGGATTAACTGAGGGGTAAATAAATGATAGAACATCAACAGCTTCAAATTTCAATGGTCCACAAGTGTTGATGAAAAATACAGTGAGGTGCCTTGTTGCAGATAACGTTAGATACCGCTAGATAACAGATTTTAACGACCTGTCGCAAGTTGAGAGGTTCAAGACGGATTTCTTAAGTCTTGGCGCCGCTGTTTTCACCGAATGCTTGGAATAACTATATGTAAATTTAAGAGCATGCAGCATTTCACTACTCACTGCATATTTAGCTAAACAGTTATTCCCTGTCGACTTGTGTTGCGTACAAGATTACTGTAAAAATGCATAGAACTCGTATGTCATAATTTCAGTGCATGATGGTGAATAATAAACTATACCTTATCCACATGAGTTATGATAAGAGATACGCGGATGTGGCCGCTGGATTAGAAAAAACTGCACACAAAAACTAAGGAGAGAAGCAAATGTAAATGCGTGTATTCCCTACAACGTACTCTTAATTAACCAGTGAAAACATCTGTACATCGCTGTACATTACGGATTAATTTAAAGTGTAATTAACACGACCGTTTTTTCTCTTCAAACCCAACAGCTAACATATAATAGTACAGCATTTTTCTCTAACAACCGTGTAATCAACTCAGTGTCGGCAGAATATAATTTACTACTTAAGGCATGCTGTTCCGCTGGGCCTATTTCAAAAACAGTACTGAGCTCGAGCAGCAGTCTTAGTAAATGTCGTCAGCAGTACAAAATCGTGCCCAGACCGGAAATATAAACCCAATTATCATGATAATGAGACCAGCGTCTAAACCACTACTCCACTGATCATCATTAAATCTCTAAACGCACGCTAACAATCGCTTGTCAACAAACTTTAGTTTGCCTTATTTTCCTAGTAGACAGAACACCAAGTTAACGCCAACTCTAGTTGATAGCAACATGATCGGTAAGTCTGTAGGATGGACCTGTATAAAAAGCTAACCATAATACAGTAGATTTTACGGTCGAATAAAATTTTCATTCTGATATCCTTCAAACGCTTTCGGTATAATAGAGTTCCACTCGTATTTGAACCGATCACAAATGCATTTTTTGTCCAATGCGGAATTGTAACTGCACAGAATGTGAACATTTCGGTCAATGCGCCAATGACTTCACGCTGGACATGATCTAGTTATCACACTTAAATTTCCAGCCCAAATCTTAAGAAACACTGGGAACTCTATATTAACTTGAAAGTATACAAAAAACGGGTGGTGGTTCTATTTTAAGATTCGAACTCTTTCACTAGTTAACGGTAACACACCAGGTGCTGTTCAACGACCCTCAAATATTTTGACTCGTTTTTAATAAAATCACGTTCAAAATCAATGTCAACATTAGGGGAGAGTTGTCATAGACATGACCGTATGAATTCATAATTTTGCCAAATTTACGGAAGCGTACTGTATCCAGATGCATCCAGATACCAATGTTTATTTTGTTTACTTTACTCAATTAATCGTAAGCAGCTTCAAGGGGTTGGCACGTGACTGAGTAAACTTCATTTGTCGCTTGATCAAACTAACACCATGTAGTGGTGTACCAGTTGAGCTATATGAAGTCTCAGCCCACTGCGTGTTGTCGACCTTTGCGTACGTTTACTGCAGGACTTCACAACTATTCGCCAATCGCTTCAATACCATAGAAGTTAAACCACAGTTCTTACCACCGAATATACTTCAGTCGAAAATAGGATCGAATAGATTGGAATAGGGAGTAACTGGGACTCTACGGAAACAACTCGGCTGGTCCCTACTCGTGAATGCTAACCAGAGATGACATATACACCACTGAAAAACAAATCATGGTAATGCAGCTGAAACTGGGAGTGTCCGTTCTCTACAATGTTTCAAGCTCGACTGTCGATGGGACAACCATAACGATTATTTTCTGGAATTCCACAGATTATATAGGTTATGAGTCATATAAATCCACTATCATTTGTTTTCAACAGGTTTTGTTGAGGAGCCAACAGCATGCATAAACGGCAAAAATCCCCAACAAAAATTGATAAAGACTGTCTCATATTTATATAATAACAATGGGGCCGCATTTTTCGACTGTCCCAAGCTTCCTTATGAGACGAAGGCTTCCAGCGAATAAAGTATTCGCCGTATCCCCTAAACATACTCGCTTGGTGACATACCTAATTTGGCAAATCTACTGAAGAGTGTTGGAGATCCAAAAAGTAAAGCTTTCTAACGAGGTGTCTTGGAACAAGAGAAGAGACGGACTCAGTATACTAATTGTGTAGAGATTACGTCAGCTAATTTGAGGACCGCCTACAACTAATGTACGATATATGGATGGCAAACTAATCACAACATTTTGTAAAAATGCGAAGCGTGCCGTTTAAGAGTACAGTCACCAGACTTGACGACAATTTTTGGACGCAAACCTGTCGAGCTGCAGATAAACCCGTAGTAAGCGTGATATGCTCTCGCAGTCACCAAAAAGTACATTCGACAACTCGCTTCAAATTTTCCAAGACATCCACATCGTCTTATCACAGTCTACAGTGTTCAGTAGTGCCAGTAAATGCTTCAAACCAACTTCTTTCAACTTGCGTATGAAACTGTAGACATTCGCTCCTTTCTCCCAACATAAAATATTACAGTTCGGCAAATAATAATAAAGTCTTGTGTCATTGGGTCCAAATTTTGTTTCCTCCTCACTCTTTTTTTCTCTGTCAAAGTTACATGCATCATTACTCTGCTACTCTGTGAACTATCCCCTGGACCAACGGCAGCTCGAGACATAATACCTCAGGTAACGAAGCCACAACAGGTTACTTATACTCACTCTGCCTTTTATAACGATCATTTTTTAACTGTGAAAATGCGTACTTTTCAATTACTACGTCTACTGCTTTTCAGAAACCTTAAGAAATAGTCTCATTTAAACGGTCAAGGTGAATTGGGAAAGTAATTCGTATATTTTCTTCAACGTTTAGAAGGATCTACAATGTTTAATGATACATTAGAAATAAATAAAACGTTATAACCTTTGTCACCAACTCCCCGTTTCGAACAGAAACAAAGACAAAGTGGTAAATTACACCTTTCTGCATGCATTGGGCTTAAGGAAAAGGATGTTCCCTACAATACCATTATTTAGTAGTTCAAATGCCGTCTGTATTTATCTTACCTCGTCTTTAAGCGTTAATCTATAACTTGTGTTTTGAGGGGCTCAGTGTGGCACAACGCGTCGCTGCGTGAACTTTTGGACACGTACCGCTCAGGACATTCACTACCATATTGTTGCGCTGGTTATTGGTGACAAAACGTCGTTTTACTAAGTGTCACATATAGTAAACAATTCACTGAGACCGAGAATAAACCCATCGTTGGTATAGCTTATGTAAATATTTTTGCCGTTCATGTACAATCCACAACAACACTATAATAGAATCCTACTTACCAGACCAACAGTGTTCCCTATGCAACTATCCAAATTTAACATCCGTAAGAATATCTGAAAGTAATCTGCATACATCGTTGGTAAGTCAGTCACTCCGATGATGCAAAATTGGCCTGAACAAGACGAACCTGACGGCATTCCCCCAAAGGAAACTGTGAAATGCAGGTCTTCCGTTTTGTTTAAAAAGTTTGACGTATTTCGGCAAATTCCTAAAAAGTGATTCCCGGATGGAACTGCACATACGTCCCCATTTTTAGCCCAGATTGTTTTCAACATTTGAAGCTGAAATATAAGCCGTAGAATTTGCACACGCTTCCCGAGCAAATAGCTTCCAACGGTATGTAACTGGTTTGGGATGTCGACAGTGTCATGTCATTTCAAAACTTGAGCTCTTCAGGGGGCTGCCTTTACTTAATGCGCAAAGTTGAAGGAGAATAGTCCATGTGTATATGACAAAAAAAATGATAGCAGGAAATCAATCAACCGTCAAATTTTGACTTTTGCTGAATTTATCAATCTAGTTGAATCGGTGAGGTAAAATTAGCTCCAAACCAGTCTCAAAAGTTTATCACCGACACGTTAGTTGGACAATGATTCCAGTAGTTATGTCACCATTATCTGTATGTAACCAGTCCGTTTAGACTGATGCTGCTCATCAGCAGATATGACAGTATCTTATCAATTAATCTGGGATACGGTAAGTGATTCATCTTGTGAGATTTGTTACTCGGTAATATGAACAACCCTCTCCATCTTTCGATCATTTACCCCGGAGTTCTATTAATTGTCTTGCTTACAGTGTGTGCAGAAACGTTTAAGCCAACCATTGGTTTCTGATGTTATCCAGATATTTATTTCTAATGGGCATCACTAAAAATGACTGACAACGGCCCTCAATTTCTGCAATAGCACATTGCTGTTCTTGCATTCAGAGGCCTTTTCCGAAATGTTGGGGATTTTCCTTTATAACTTTTTATTTATATCCGTTCATGACAAAGTAAGACGTACGGCTTGTCCCATATTGTTAGTCATTCCTAATTTTTTATTCTGTTTCATAGTTACTTGAAGAATATGAAATCTGCAATTGTGCACAAGTCGAGTTAAGTGAAGAGCAATAAATAAAAAAGTCTGACCCGATATGATTAAATAAATGTCCCAATTTTAGTTTATTTAATGGTGTATACATACAAAAATAAAGGTACAGACAAAAGTAACGAACCAAAGATTTTGTAGACAGAGTGAGTGAAATTGATAAACTTAGCAATATATTCATCGAAAATTTTAGCGTAGCATGATAAGTGCTTTGATGAAGTAAACAGGGCCCAAAAATCTTCGACAACTAACCATTAAAAGAAAGTAACCAGTAGACTGAATATGAATGCACATCCTACTTATACATTGTCTGGTTCAGAGGGTGAAATTTAGGGTGATATTGGATACCGGATATAGAAATGTAACATTTTTATTTTCGATTACGTTGCTATTAACACGACATAATTATGTTGACTTAAAAACAAAGTAACCTTTAAACATTTTATAAGAAAGGGCCGTTGGTAGGACATTACTATGATGAAAAAGATGGGTCATTATTAGAAAGTTTCCTGCTGTAAGCGACTTTTGTAAATGCACACAACAAATTTGTAAATTTGAATGCATTGAGAATCGTGATTTCATGATCAACTTGATAGTTCGGACACTCGGTTCACTACAGCTGGCAAATTAAATAAATTAAGATGTTTTTTGTCCAACATAACATTCTGAATACGATTAATGGAAAATATGTCACTTCTAATAGATAGGTCAAACAAGATTAGGAACAGGAAAGAAACTGCACCTTGCAGAACAACACAGTAGGGAGCAAATAGTGGGTAACTTGACTGCGATCAATAAACCAGCAACGTAAAGGTCCAAATAACGATGAAGGATTGCTAAGCAGTACCTCTTCTCTTCTGCTGTTGCCAAAGCAGCATCGCAGTTTACAAAATACACACGAACAGGTTTACCTTGCCTGCTAATCGATATCCGTGATAGAAACCAGATAAGAGAAATTATTAGGAGTTGAGAGCAAATACTACAAAACTCATGTTCACCTGAGATTGCACGCGCCTCGGAAGCAACTGAGTTATGGTTTTGTAGACATGAGTTCGTCTGCCCTACTGGGTCCTAGGCAAATAAGTTTATCACAAAATCTGAAATCCCGATCTCTCAAGATATATTGGCGGAAAAATGTGAAGCTTGTGAAAACTAAGATGTCGTTGTCGTGTTGATGCTACGATTTGGCAATGCGAACAAACTTATTTTATTTAGGTTCATGTCCACTTAAAGTCAAATGACCGACCAAATTCAACGGCAGATTCCGCCATTTTATGAAGGCATACTGATCCTAAGTGATTTAATTGAATTCTGTCAGACCAAATGTAGAAAACGGACAAAGGTGATGTCGAACCTTTAAGGGGCTGAAAAACTCTAAGTAAACTATTGAACTTAGTACACACAACTTATAAATTTATATTCTTATGTTCAACGCCGCCTGGGTTGATTCTCTTTATCAGTTACATTTGTGCATCTTTTTTAGTATACATATATCGTGTTAATAACCGTAAAATAATGAAGAAGGCTCAAATAACGTGACCTAGAATGAAGCAAACTGTGTGTCAAAGATGCACAACTGTGAAATAAATTTTGTCCCCATAAGGTTGACAATGAATGACTGTTTCACAATTTACGCCCGGTAAAACAAACTCTAATAGACATCCTGCAATGTGAAATGTATGCATGATAACTATAAACACATTCGTGAGGTGATAGAAAACATCTCAATAAGACCAACTTAAGACAAAATGTAAATACCTATTCAGTGGGACATTGTACAAGAATTTGTTGGCAGTCCCTTGAGTGTTCCGTGACAAAACCATGAGCTCTACTACAATCTTAACTGCAAACTTCTATGTAACTCACGGGACACTCAACGACTCAGCTGTTTAACATTTCATGTCATCCTCCTAATAAAACTGATCGGTAAACGAGGTTATCTGACTTATGGGTCTGAGTATTGCGATTCGGAGCAACTTAAAACCAGAGCCATATTTCCCTCAAGCTCTAATTTTTGTTTTTGCGGACTCTCTTACTCACAAAACTATTGTTATGTAGTAACTTATTTAGGTTTTACCCGGAATATTGCACACCAGACCGAAACCCACGTCAACAAGAGGACGGAACGATGACTCGAGAATGTATAAAAGTTATTCAAAAGAATAATTTGAGACAAGATATATCTAAGTTGCGCGGACAGGCTAAAATTTTTGAGGCTGTTTGCTATCAAACGAAGAAGGCTGACTGGGGAGTATCCGATAGAAGCTACTAGACCCAAGTTGGTTTTAAGTACACCACTCTGCTACTTCTTCCATCCGTTAAACATTCCCACTTGAAGAGAGTGTTTAGGAAAACAAACGATTCAAGAGTCACTAAGAAGTTATTGGTTCAGTCTGTGCTCGCGACGTGGTAAAAGGTTTGGGCAAACGCTACCGTTATAATTCTTAAACCTCCGGGGACGAAGTAACTGGAATAAGTTTGAACCTCCGTGGTTCCTGACCTATATTAACGTTGAAGTGCGGTCTTACATCCGGTTGTATTTATGTGTATGACGGTTTACCGAAAAGTGATCACGTTGTATATAAGCAGCTGTAAATAAAGGCACTATCCATCCATACTCTTCTTCTAACTGCTTGAATAACTCTCTGTAAGTCTTCGTTAGATAGGTATGAGGAATTGATTAAACATGCTCAACAAACTTGCGAGACGGTAATTGTGCAAGAAGATATATGTGGACAGGACTTCTTATACGTCAGCTTGTACTTGCGTGTACCTTGTATGTGAGTAAGCGGCTTTAATTTCAAACTCAAAACAGTGACCTCATTCAGCATCACTTTATTATTCACATTTCTGAGACAGTATCTCTGTCTTCGTTTACGTTTTCTCAGATTGTTCTTGAAACTATAAGCACGCTCAGTAAACACCCTCAACTTTGCCACCTCACGGCTATCTTCATATGTGATCTGGAGTGAGATACATGACGGAGACTGGGATCAACTGCTCACACAAAGTCAATATTCTGGATAATCTTGAACGTGTACGGGCGGAATTCCTTAGTAATACTGAGCGTCATTTCTGTCAGATAGCGAGATTTGGTGTTGTGATATTATCTGGGAAATAAACAACAAATTTCTTGCTCAGATTACGGACCCAAATTTTTCAAGTGTCAAAAATGCACATCAGACTGCGAACAGAGATACATAGAGCATATAACTATATCAGTTGTAAATGGCGTGTTTTTCAAAATATGTACAGTTATGCTGAATGGAAAATGAGTAAACACTACTTACTTATGCATATTACTGTTGATCTAGACTTTTCATTATCATTTGTGAGGCTTGTTTCTTTATTGATGTGTTCTGGTGTATCTGATCGAGAATATGTGTTAACTATCTCCCATGTACCATACGAAGGCACAAACTGGTACATGTGACGGCAATCCTGTCACTACTCTAAGATTAATTTTGGTTCCCTTGCTGGTGATACTTCTTCAACAACTAGCACATTTTTGACCGAACCTTTCCAGCTAACACCTGGATGCTTAACTGCCTTTCATCTTCTGCTCCAACCAAACTTTTCCTGTCGTTATATTGAATATAGGGGTAATAACCAAGCGAGCATTTCCAAACGTTTCTCAAACACTGCTTTGGGTTATAAGATTGTAACAGTTTACAAGGGTGTTCTGCGGGGATATCTTTTCCCTTATAAGTTTCAACGATGTTCTTCTTACTGCGATTCTAGCTGCACACACGCATCTTGTTGACGCTATAGATTTATTAACTTTAACCCTGGCTCAATTCTTCATGAGCATCATTTAGCAATACAATTTCAGTATAAAATTGTCAACTCCCTATACATAGCTTGACCAAGATATGTCAGTTGGCAACGTCGCTGAGCTACTGAGACGGCCACCGAATGATTATGCATGTTGATTCTTACTCAAACAACTGCATATAAAGCAGGAATACATGGACCGATTGATCGTGTACCTTCCGGTAGTGCACAATATGCACTGGATATCGTTGTATCGGATACGGTCTACCAACCGGCTTGTTCGTAATGGTTGTGGGCGGCAATGTGCAACGAATCATTCTCTATTTATGTTGCATGGGTAAGTAATTAACGGTCTGGTAATTTCGCTTCCGATTTTCTTAGGTTATCTAAGTGGCGCTATTGCCGCGGTAATCATCCTCCTCATAGACAGCAATACATCAGTGGTTCACACTGATGCTTAACTTCCACACAACCATGAAGAAGAAGAAACAAACCCTGTTTAGGAAGAGAGAAAAAAGGGAGAGGGTAGGGGACTTAACCGCTAAACATAGCTACGTCTACATTCAAACATACAACATCAAGGCGCCTACACCTTGCAAACAAACAACCAAGCTGTAAGTGAAAGTAAGGCGCCATCAGCAAGACAGCTTCCTCACGGCTTTCACTGACCTGCATCAATAAACGCACTCACCTCACAGACAACTCAGCCAAACAACAGCATTCACGCCACTGAATTCGATTAGCCGCCATCCCACCTAACATCTCAAGTCACTCACTCCGTGAGTC
>JTDE01002322.1:0-19021 GCA_014338405.1 Paragonimus skrjabini miyazakii | reverse complement strand
TGTCGTAAATGCTGCATGATCAGTTCTCAGGGTAAAGCGTCTACCGAAAAGATACACTTCTCGCAGGTCAAGACACAGGCTAAAGCTTTTTTTCGCTGGTCGAATATTTACGTTCCGTACCAGAGAGTGTTCGTGATGCGTATGCAATAATCTTTTCCTGTCCTTGTTGAATTTGAGAAAGAACGGCTCCTAGACCAACATCGGAGGCATCTGTTAAAACGAACGTACTACAGGATTCATCAAAAATACTGGCAACAGGAACGGAAAAAATAATCTGTTTCTCGCGTGAAAATGCTTATCTCTGGGTGTCGGATCATTCAAAGGGAATATTGGATCTCGTAAGTAATCGCAGTGATTCGACCACGGTGGCGAAATTCGGAAGATGGCTTAAGTAGTATGAGCAGAATCCGAGGTAACATTCGAGCTGAATTAGATACGTAGGTTCAGGAGCATTTGCAATGGCCTCAGTATTTCCCACGTTGGGGCGAACTCCTTCATCAGATATAATATGGCCGACGGATGATATTTCAGTTACACAGAATACACACTTGTTCATGTTCAAACGCAAATTCAATTGATGGAGACGGTCTCACACCGAGTAAAGGTTGAAATCATGTTCTTCTTTAGACTTTCGGAAAACACATACGTCATTCATGTACACAATAGAACCCCGGCATGAAGATAAAACTGAGTCATAAATCTTTACCAAGCTGATGGAGCTGAATTTAAGCTCACTGGTAAAACTTTGTACTGGAACAGACCTTCTGTAGTGAGAAACGGCGTGAGAGGTCTGGAATCGTCCGTAAGTGGCATATGAAAGAAAGCACTTTTGGTATCCAATTTTGAAAAGAATTTTGCTCCGGTAAGTTTAATTAACAGTTCATCTTGATTAGGCAAAATGGATTTTCCAACCAGAATTTGATCGTTAAGTGCTCGAAAATCTGTGCACAATCGAACGCTACCGTCTTTTTTAAAGACCGCAACTAATGAGTGTACCCAAGCTGAGCATGTTATTGGTTCAATTATGTCATTTTGCAGCATTAAATTGATAGCGGCAGAAACTGCATCCCGCTTTGCAAGAAGTATCGGTCGCGGCTGTGATATGCAGAACGGTTTTGCATTCGACTTTAAATGAATTTGGTGGGCCACGTTGACTGCACGACCAACTGAATCAGCAAACAATTGTGGGTAATACTGATGCAATAATGGCACGTCAACAGAAGCTACTGTCATAAGTTCAACAGAAGGTACCAGGTTCAGAGCAACCATTGCGTCACGACCTAACAACGGTTTATTGTCAGTGTTGCATATATACACAGCAACCGAAGCAGGTTGAGAAAATTCAACACACTGTTGGAGTAATATAAATCCTTTCATTTCTATGGGTGCGTTGGAGTAACTGTCAAATTTATAAACCGTTGGGTACAGAGGTAGATATTTGAAGTAACTCTCATAAAATGAATAGGGAATTATATTTATTGGAGATGCAGAGTCTAGTTCCATTTCAAGAAGCAGTTTTAAGGACGAAGTTAGAAAATAAATGGTTCGAACATCGGAACGTGGTAATCGTGGTTCTTTAATAGACTTGGAGGCAGTAACATTTTCGTCAGAATGTGAAGCAGAAATTGTTCCTACGGTAGGAAGTTCTTCTGGCTCAGTAGCAGTACCTCCTTCTAGTGCATGTACCGAGCGCGTACGGAAGACTTTTGCAAAATGACCGATTTTAGAACAACTTGAACATTTAGCAGTTCTTGCTGGGCATTCCAGATTATTCGCTCGATGTGTTGTTGATCCACAACGGAAACATTTTCCGAGAGCTTGAAAGGTAGCTGACGGCTTCAAATTTTTGATCATTGATACCGACTGTGGCGACTTTGCGATCAAACTTGCTCTTTAATACGGGCCATTTCACAGGCCTTCTCCCAAGATAATTAGGATGCATCTTCAGTCAATATTTTTTCCATTTCGTACTCCAAAGATAAACTGTTGTATGAGCGTGCAGTCTTCACGTTTTTTAGTAGGTAGATTAGAATACTCACACGGACGGATGGCTCTTATAAGTCGAGGAATGAATCCTTCCAGGGGTTCTCCAGTTTGCTGACTGATACGGGGGAAAATAAATCTGGAGGCGTATACGTTGGTAATAGTGTTTAAAGCATTCTCTAAGGTGGTTTTATGACGCAGAGAATGAATGTCAAACTGTCTCTGCCCTTCAGTACCTAAATGATTCCGAAGAAGTTTTAATTTAGTTGGCTCTGTCAGATCCAATGACGGATTTAACACATTGAGCAAATCCAGGTAATCCGTAAACGTCGTTTTCCAAGTGATCCACGAATCTGGGGTAGGAAATATTGCTGGATCCACCCAAAATGTTGCAGGTGCATTCATTGAAATTAGCATTGCTCGCGACGCCATTTGTTGTATCGTATATCGGAACGCACGGCAATCGTAACGAGCGTAAACAGCATGTATGCAATCTGACCCACAGACGTAGCACGTGACATTAAACCAGTGAACGAGTTGGAGTTAAACCAATCGTAGTCGCGATGTATCACGCGAGTGCGTGAGTAGCCAATCAGATACGAGATGAATGTAATGGATGTACACACGCACACACACTACCATGAGTTGTACTGTTTTTCACCTGACTGCTCCCAATTGGTCTGTGATGGTTTCATGTAGCAAGGCCAAAATGCTTATTATAAGGTCGCGGATTTAGATTGTTTTGAACTAAACACCAGTCACGCTTGGTCGCAGACTTTGTATCCAGGTGAGCATTCCGGTTAGTCCACTTCGAAAAGCGCTAGTTTTGAGTTACGCTCCTATTAGAACTCACTGGTAGTGCACATCCTCATTCGGACCAGAATTTGCACTCCGGTCCTCGTGCTTATGAGACTAGCGTACTAAATACAAAATCAGGAATCTTACGGTAGGTATGACAGAATAACCACACTGTTCAGGCAAAGTTGTAGTTGAGCTTTGGATGTGGTCATTTGGTTAAGTCTTTTGCGAGATTTCTGACGTTGTGTTTAATAGGTTAGTCTTACAAGCACGAGGGCCGGAGTGCAAATTCTGGTCCGAATGAGGATATGCACTACCAGTGAGTTCTAATAGGAGCGTAACTCAAACCTAGTTTTTCTTTTCGAATTGGGCTAGGCGGAATGCCTACCTGGATACGAATTCTGCGGTAAAAAGTGAGTGGTGTTCAATTTGAAATAAGACGAACGTTTCATCCAAAATAGACCTCCGGATCAATGCGTTTTAGAAGCCCACTTACCACATCAAGGTAGTAGAATAGGTGGGACCAAGAGAAACCCGGTGATCGATGACAATCTGGAAATGACGGGGTCCTGTGATGAATCAGTGTGCCACAGATATCTAAAACTTCCCTGGCAGACCAGTAAAGTAGTGACTAACTGCTTTTTCTCACTAGGTTTTGTGGGTTAGAAGGAATTTTCAAACCATGCACCTGACAATTGTGCAAACGTATTACGCAATACAATGTTACAATGTTGCAGGGATTCAATAGTCAAGGTAAGATGCCACAGCTGCAACGAACTGCTTGTAGAATATATACATATGCCTGCACGCAGTGAATGAGCGGAGAGTAGAAGCTTTAATCTAGATCCTCACTGTCAAACCAGAGAAGCTGTCGTCAACCAAAACAATAAGTGGAACTATTTGGATACTAGTCGCCACGCATTGCGATTTGAATCATACGGATGAAACACCATTTTGCGTTTTTAACTACAGATCTACATTCTATCGGCCAGACAACGCGTCTGAACAAACCCAATCGTTACGGAATCCGGTGTTCAGATAGGCCATTACGGACTCTTAGTAGAGAGAGTGGGGTTGCGTGTATGGGCTCCCTTTCCCAGTCAAACTGCTGTGTATAACTACATAACGGAGTTCATACAAAACATCAGGCTTTGTAAGTACTGGTAGATGGTTGTCGTGAGGTTAAGCTTCTGACTTTGTTCGAAACAGGTATTATTTAGCATATTCCGGCAATTAAAGTTAGTGAGTGAGTGATATAATTTTATCAAAGGTTTCCTTGTGGATCACACATTCAGCTTGACTTTTACTATAAGGTGAACTTTATTCTGCAATGTTCGTCTCTTTCAGCCGTTACCGTGTGATAAGCATTCGTTAACGTCTTATATATGTTTAAATGTCGCGACTATACACAAAACTCATGTCGTTTCATTGTCCAACCTATAAAAGTCTCCCGAAAGAGACGCGTGAAGTTGTTAAAATAAAAACTACCATCAACGAATAAAATATGTACGTAATTACCTTTGTATATGCTGCCATAAAGCACGTAGCAATGAGCTGAATTTTATGAACACCTGTAACCACTGCACACAGATCGCTCGTCCCGAAAATTTTGAGCTCTGTTATCTAGCCTGACGCAGTATGACAGAATTTATCGGGCAACTTTAGGTATTTTGGGTTGACAGGACTGACCAAACTAGGGAAGGAGCGCAAATAAGTTTTGTAGGATGTTATCCCAAAAATTGATTTTTGTGCGTGGCTTCATTTTGCCCATTACCAACCAAAGAGGCCCCCCGATTGGGGCTTTGTGGCCCACTGACGGCCCACAGAGGCCTCCAGTTAGAGCATCTGAACTCCATTGTTTGGGAGTTTACTCAGATGAACACATAATCTGGTAATGCAACAAAAATGACACAGCCATTGATACAGTCCAAACTTAACAAGGTTAATACTGGTGAATTCTTGCTTTATTAACGAGGGTGTCTTTTTAAAACAATAGCTGAATATGTAAGATATCCGCACCAAATTTAAGATGAATGAAGTCAGACAGTTTTGGCGTCATGTTTAGCACGCTATTGTTAAATCGTTTAAGAATAACACAACGTTAAGAGCAAGTTGTAATACTCTACGCTTCAATCATCGTGGGTGGCCTTCCTCAGCAGTATTGTAATCGAACACACACTAATGTGATTTACCAATAGCTAAATATGCCTACGTTCTTCTTTTTAGTACATACCCGCTTCAAACTCATTCATTCATGAGCCTGACCCGAGGCTCAAATTATCGTTCAACGTAACAGTGAACTTAAAAAAACTTGTTTAAACGAGGATAAAAATTGATGAGGTAGGGCTGAACGAGACATATAGAAAAGAAGGGAATTCAAGGGCGTTACTGCTTGCAGAGCAGTGCCATTTCGGACAAAGTTGCTTGCCAGCAAGTTGAATGATTACGAGAACCCTAGCTTGGAGGGCGAAATCTACTCACTTCACTCAAAAGAACATCGCTGTTCGACCACCACGTGTTCGATGATCTCGGTACATAGTGCCCGGTGCTGCAACTTCTTGCATGGCGAGCGCACTAGGTGACCCAACCACAGCACACCGTGCAATTAGATAGCTTTAACTTTTCACGAACATTCCGAAATGCGGTGTGGAAAACGGTCGTATTGCAGAAGTAATCATCCCACTTGATATGGCCTAATTGGCGGAGACAACAATGGTCAAACACAGCAAGTATGTTTATATCTATATCGCGAGTAGGCTGCATTTCCGAACCCTAGGGCAAAACGGAATGCAAACAAGCATTATGTAGCCATTGTTTCAATGACAATCGGATGCATTTTGGAGGTCACAAATGACGCAAGCTGGCAAAGACGACGTATGCTTTTACTCTCTTGGATGATGTCTCATCAACAATAATGAGGGCTAACGAGATAGTGCCACCCAAGTTTATGAAAGTTTTCACAGTCTCAAGCGGATTGACTGCAGTAAAAATTGTGGAAGTGTAGCCGCCACAGTGTTTAAGCAGAACTATACCGTTTGCCGGTGCAAAGCATATTCCACAAAACTGGTTCCTTCATTCATCACGCTCAGTACAGTATGCAAAGGTTTATAAGTGACCTACCCTATTGTGTACAATAAACTACGTAGCAGCCGGTGACGATATAACTAGTCATCACCCATTACAACAGCAGTGAAGCAGCTGGCGGTCGGCTATTACATGTAATATATGTCACCGAACTGGAGACCACCGACATCCGGATGCTAGGACCCGAAAATTATCACACAGCGTCACACTGTTTATTTGCCGACTATTCAATCACTACGGATGAGTGCAATCTTCATCTTTATTAGGCCCAGTCCAATATCCTGGGTAAAGTCAACGACGGAACAATTGAATAATCAAACGGTTGCACACGCAATGACCTACACTGTGCAAACGAACAATCAAACTATAAATGAAAGTAAAGCGTCATCAGCAAAACGGCTTCCTTACGGCTTAGACTGTCTCACGTCATTAAGTGGACTCACTTCACAGACAACTCAGTTAAACAACGACAACACTCAAGCCACTGAGCTTGATTAGCCGCCATCACACTTAACTTCTCCAGTCACCGACATTGTGAGTCGCGACGGCCCCAGCCTGAGAGATAAACCCGA
Source organism: Paragonimus skrjabini miyazakii (assembly GCA_014338405.1). Classification (NCBI taxonomy): domain Eukaryota; kingdom Metazoa; phylum Platyhelminthes; class Trematoda; order Plagiorchiida; family Troglotrematidae; genus Paragonimus; species Paragonimus skrjabini miyazakii. The sequence continues at coordinate 12,584 of JTDE01002322.1, read as the reverse complement.
CCTATTGTGGCCAATCTGTCCGTGAGCGAATTCATCTCCCTACGCTAGGTCATTGTCTGTCCCCGTCAAACCTTACACCAGTCGATCGCAGCGTCAGCAAGAAGTGCTCGGTGTAGCACAGGATTAGCTGGTAACCTTAGTACATGGCCTAACCATTCAAGTCTTTGTATATTTATAGACTAAACAAACGAATTCGTTTGAAACTTACTATCAAGTTTTTGCTCCGTAATCCCTTCATGGACTACTACTTGGTGCCACTGGACGCAAGCGACCGGACTTAGACATCGATGGTTGGATACTCCAAAGCGGCTCATCTCTTTTGTCTTGAGCGCCCAAGTTTTCCAATCCTAAATTAATACAGCCTTCACAGTCGCCCTACACACGCAACCCTTACGATTTTGAGAGATACCTTTTTCACCATATATGTTCTAGATTGACAAACACAGCCCTAGACTTAGAGATAAGAGCTTCTATCCTATTATTGTACCCCCGCCGCCGTTTATAAAACTCCCTACCTACGCACACTCGCCGTCAACCTTCATAACTCCACTATCAATTATATAAATACAGCAGAACTGAAAGGGCACTTTACATTTTGAGAAGGCAAAGTGTATTACAAAATAATCAACACGGCGCAAAATTGTTTTTGGCAGTGTTTGTGTTGATCAAAAATTGCCAGACAACATCTCCTCTTTAGCGAAATCACCATCGATCAGTCTTCCACCGGGCAGGAAATCCACGCCAACATCTTTTGAGTGCCGCGGACAGTCCTTCGTTAGTTCGCCTATGAACATTTTTTAAAATTGTGAAAGTGGGCAGTCCTGACAAACACCGCTGTTGAACAGTTCACCATACACCCCGAAATGAAGTGTAATAACAAAACACCGACAGTATGTCCACATACCTGTACGGCACACCCGTGTGATTAAGCGACTCCAAAGGTGTCGATCGATCAACTGAATCAAATGTCACCTTGCAGTCGAACAATACGCCAATTGTTCGAGATGGTACACTCGACGTTGCTCCAGAATTTAGTGGAAAATGAAATATTCATTAATGCATCCTTGTCCAGGACTAAACCCTGCCTGCTCTTTTCTAATATATGCCTGATGTGCTGCAGTGAGTCCACGTAGTATAATGAATACCAGGGGTGTAGTAATAACTGAGGTCACAATAAATCTCTTGATTTTCGTGAGAGCCCGGACACCTTTCGTGAATAGGGAAAATATTATCGGGTGACACCAGAGAAGATGAATCTGCTCCGTCGTCTACACAAGTTTCCAAAACGAAATCATCGAACAGCAGTAAAATACATAAGCCGCATGAAGTTATTTACACGTCTGCGAGCGTAAAGTGGATATGAATCCCCCAAAACAGTCTAATAGTTCATCTATATCGATTAAATTATACAACGTATTCCATGATGTTTAGCTGTTTTATTCCTGAAATCACGTCATCCCGGAAACTGAAAAGTACCCTAATGGATCTCGTATACATTTTACGTTGTTAGGCTCAATGGCATGCAGCTCCACGTGAGCGGAATCTATTGAACAACAGAAGCACAATACACTAGGTTTGACATTTTCCTCAAATTTCGCTATAACTTTCACAAAGATTTTGCTGACGGGGATGTGCTTCTTATGGTTTACTGTAAAAAGTGCAACTTGTGAACTAATAGTTGGCTTTTAACCTTCCTTGACCATACAAGTGGTCATTGGGTGAACACACCGAGCGCCAAATAAACACTCATACCTCTATAAATAAAATTAACGCTGTCTGCTTGGACGTAGCTTTAAATAATATGGTCCGTAACAAAGCTTGTTGAACTTGCAGTAAAGTAGTGGTGCATCCGCGCTTGCTGGTGCATGGCGCATACTAGAGCCGTTGAAGCCACAGAATAGGGCCCCACACAGTGTACGCGTAGACATCGTGCGAGCCAACAGAACGTCCCAAGGAGCAATCAACAATCTTCAGTTAATACTTACACTAGCTCAAGTTCTTCCCCATACCCACCAATAACTTTTTGTTAACTAATTCTCCACCCACGTGCAGTACCGCACCGACTAAACTGTTAGATTATGCTCACATTGAAGGTGGAATAGCGATCACTGGTTGATATGATGTACTTCATACAAAACAAAGTGGTTGAAAATCATTTACTTACACAGTATTTTCAATGTGATAGTTGCACGTCGAATGCGAAATTCATCATGGCCCGCAATGGCGTGTGTTAACTAGCGATGGCCCGAAAGCCGTTAGGGCCACGTGCTGTTATGGTAGGTTCACCCAGTGAACATGTGTATTGTTCAGTAGGGTTAGAATTAATTGTTATCTCACTTGTCGCCCTTTTAGAGCAATTCTTAACAGACCTCTTACTGACATGAAGTGTAAGCACAATTATAAAAATGCGTCTCGTGGTTTTTTGAAATTTGCATCATCGACGATAGAAACCAATCTAATAGCACACTTCCGTAAATACCTTTATTCCAGCGAGGGGTAATGGGTGTCTATGTCGGCTATGAGGAAATTGCGTTTGCCGCAAAGTACCACATGTTCTCTCGTGTGAAGTATGGCACGTCAGTCAGTAGGTTCTGCTTCACTTCTTGTATTTCTCCATTTATGCGTTAAGTCCGTCAAGTGAATAAAAAATTAACTCGCAAATAAACTTAGCTAACAGACGTCGGCAAGTTAAGTGCTGTTTATTGTAAACGAGATTTAATCCCAAAATGATTAACCTACTAGGTAACAAACCGAATATTCTCATTTTTACTGACTTTCCTTTACTTTCCATTAAACATACCTGTTATACGTCAGTCCCGTTCTACTGCATTGAAAACGTCAACCTCATTCAATACACGCGCTGGCCATCCACTACGGCTTGCCTAAATAATCCTCCTTTCTATTTTCGAATTTCAGTGCCTACCTGTTTTCCGCGTAAGGCTAGACTTTGCACTATAATATAACTATGGTGTGTTATTTGAGGCTTATGCAATATATTCGTTTTTCAAACACAGCCGGTTTATTCAGTACATCGCAATTTCGTCTCTTATGGTATTGAAGAATTGTACAGCTTGTTGCAGGATATTTCTGGGATCATCGGAGAGGGTGACCAAATCAGAGGCTAGTTGCTCAGTTCACGGGGTGATGTCTGAGATGTAGCCAACTATAGAGATTCAGTCCAGCGTAAAAGAAGTTGAGCATTCACCACCCACTAAGTTTATTGGTAATTTTGGTCATATAGAAATGCATTATCACTCACGTGTATAGAAGATTTAGTCGCAATCCCGGAAGTGTGCACAAAAGAATTCATGAGAGCTACTTTCCAAGCACCATGTAGCTTTCGCGATTCGCCGTGCTTTTCTGAGGATATTTTCAAAGCACGTAGAAAAAGTTCCCAAATATCCCAAAAAACTTCAGAAGGCGTCATGTACTTGTCTCAGAGAGGTTATTGGGTGGCAGTATCCACGTATACATTGAGTTGACGAAATCCTCCGTTGGAATTGTTCATTCTCCCGATGATGTTTTCAGTCCTGTCAAACAACTCAATATAAACGGCCTTTGACTATTCAAGCTTTCCACGACCCAGTTATGGTCGGTTCTTAGTTTGGTGATAGGACCTTCTACACGAATCCTATTTATAACTGGTATAGTTTACGGTCTTGGGAAACCAGACAGGCAGGAATAGTTTTTGAATTATTGCATGGCTGAACTGAAATATTGTCTTGAAAACGGGGTTCGTGTATCGCAGAAGCAAACAACGAGTATAAGATTTTTTTCACACATTGTTCGCGGGTCACCAGCAGTTTCATTAACCGAGTAGAAAAATGAGTATTCTGGTTGTTTTGACTGTGCTCGTTGTGTAGAAAAAGATAGCACAATCAAACGTTGTATAAAGTTTCCGTTGTTGAAGACCGCCTTATGCACGGATGACAGTTTTACACGATGAACTAGTGTCTGAGGTGCTGTTCAGTAATCTGGTTAACAAATTTCCTTACTACAATATGCAAATGGTTTGCATGGATGTAATGAAAAACCTAGTGACAATTTAGACGGCTTGCTCACGATATCCAACTGTTCTTTCAGTTCGAAACGAGAAAGACGGTTTTTCTCGCAATATTAAGAATTTGCACTCATTTCTGCCCGGTGAAATTAACCGATTGTGCGGAAGAATGCACGAAATAGACGGCCGGAAAGCAACTTAACACGGACAATTCCTTCTGTATATAGACCCCATAGTTGTACGTGATGTTTTTTCTGATGCGTACGGACACTTCTTAGACTTACCAGTTGCAATTTGTCTACTATTCGATCCCGTTTTGAGTTTGCCTTATTATAATGCAGCTCGTCAATTGTTAATTTCATTTGTATAGTGTTTTTTCCATTAACAGCCTTTCTGAGATTATGATAGTTCCCACTGTCTGACATATCTGGCCGATACCTTTGGTCAACTTGGTTGCTTAGACAGATTTTCACGTTTTTCGAATCGTCCTTGGGGCGGCTTGAGACGTGCATTCACGGACCCACGAGACTATCGGAGCAAATTTGTCGGCAATAAAATGAAAAACTCAATCTGTATTTTGCCCCCCCCCCAAAAAAAATAAACCGAGTAGTGACACAGGTCTCGCAAGTCATCGCGTCGTCATCATAATTATCATTCTAGACAAGAACGCGTCAGTGGATCTCGCTGGTGCTCTAGTAAGTATGCCGAGAGTTTCTGTTTAATCCACGGAGGCGTGCACATCATCAGAAAACTCTGTGACTAATTGTGACCAGCCTTGCAGCATTTTGAATTCCTGCAGTGTCAATATTTGCCGTCTTATATTTAAAAGTGTTTCCTGCTTTTTTGATTATTTCATTCTTTTCTATCACTTGTAGATATATATATATATATGTAGCGTCTCCCATTTAAAAACAATTGTTCGGACTGCGAAGTATGAGCCATAAGTTCAATTGCTGATAAGAGGGTGAATGGAAAATGAAGGACCATAGGCCGCACCCGAAACGCTTCTTTGACCCGCATTAAGTCCGTGTGGGACCGTATTCTGTGGATTCCATCGCCTCCACACGAGTTTAACGCGGGCCCTCAGAGGTGTACTTCTTGGTTTGGTGCATAGACTAAACTACATAGGTGAGGTATTGCACAGTTGCAATCCATGTGCACCGATTTTGTGCTCAAAGATCTACAAACAACACTGATCTGATCATGTGAGAGCCGAATCTCATTTATTCCATTGCCTCGTAAATCAATGAAATCGCGTAAGCTAGATACTCTTCAGTTGCAATTCACTCTTCTTCCACAAGTCTGGTATCTCTAGTTCGAAAAGTGTTATATATTTATTGCCTAACATCCGCCTCTTGGCTCGATTTCATCGCTTATCCTAGTCGATAACTAGTAATTCTTCCAAAAACAAACGCTGCCTTTTTAACACGAAGTGATTATTCTTTTTATAATATGACTGGCGTGGCGAGAACTGTTGTGTCGAACACGTGGGCATTCCTAGTTGGCCTATAGTTAGGTTCATAGGTACAAGCTTAGTTTTCTATTTTTTCACCAGTAGGCAGGACAATAGATTTACCTGGATCTATCCAACACTTGCTTTGGTTTCAACAAAATGCAACCACAGCGACAACCAAAGGAGTTTGTCCTGAAGTTCCCGTCCAACTTGACTCTGAACTTAAACATCCTAACCACCCCTAACAGTACACCGTTTTAAGCTCCGCGCGGAGCCCGCGTGTGCCAATGTGGGCAAACATTTATCGCTTGATTAATCATTTCTTTTTTTTGCAGTCTCAGAAATTATTTGTGCTACAACGTCTTCTCGGTGTAATGGACGGTAATTTAATGTTAACGCGCAAAAGTTCGTTAAATTTCATTATTTGTTATCATCCTATTAGACAGCAATACACCAGTGGTTCACATTGATGCTTAACTACCACACAACCACGAGGAAAAAGAAAACCCTGTGTATGAAGAAAGAAGTAAAAATGGAAAAGGGGAGACCTAACCACTAAAAAATAGCTACGTCTATAATCAAACATACAACATCAAGGTGCCTACACCTTGCAAACAAACAACCGAGCTGTTAGTGAAAGTAAGGCGTCATCAGCGAGACAGTCTCTTTACAGCTTTTACTGCCCCGCGTCATTACATGCACTCACTTGACAGACGACGCGATCAAACAACGATAACATTCACCCCACTGGGCTCGGTTAGCCGCTATCTCACCTAATGTCTCGAGCCATCGATTCTGTGAGTCGCGAGAGCCCCAGTCCGAGAGGCGAACCCGGCTTACAGTGGCCAACCCTTTTGTGAGCGACTTCATTTCATTGATCAATCAACTGCTCACCTCGCACCTAATGTCGGTCCGTCGCAGTATCGGCAAACAGTGCACGGTGTGGCAGACGAATAGCTGCCATCCTTAGTACGTGACCTAACCACCTAAGTCTGTGCAGATGTAGTGGCTGGGCAAAAGAATTTGTTTGACAATCACTACCAAATACCCGCTTCCTAACCTTTTCGTTGCTAACTTGTTGGTGCCAGCGATCAAACGCAAATATCGATGGTCAATTACCTGAAGACCGTTCACGTCCTCCACTCTGAGCGGCCAGGTTTCTCTGCCATAAAGTAATAGAGCCCTCAATGTTTTCCGGTATAGGCGACCCTTAGGTTTCAGAGAGATATCTTCCTGTCGCCATGAGTGCCTCAGATTAGTAAACACCGCTCCAGCCTTGGAAATACGCGCGTCTATTTTTTGTTTATGGCAGGAAAGAAGGTTACATTAGCACGTAGAATGGGTGATCTGATGTCGATAGCCTTAGTGATCAGTATTCAGTCTGCAGGCAAACAGTAGTGATTGTAATCTCAAAGCTGAACACTGTGGTACTGTTGTTTAATTGCACGAATACTTACGCTGTACGTAACAAGGATTACCTAAATATTTCGCTGGCTCACTTCGTGTATTATTGCTGCCGGGTAGAAACCAGCTCCGGGTTTGAGCTAAGTAAAATTCTGATTACTATGGCGTATTTCAAATTACACTATCTGGTGTCGCGGTCAGTATGATTCTAATATTCACTTAATTTCACGGGATTTCAGAGGTTACTAGGAACGCTTTAAAATTTGTCTTATTGCCGGAAAAAGTATCAAAAGAGAAAATAAAACACCGCAATCCCTCATCGTCATTAGTAAGAGTGCATCTTACACTTTCGTGTGCCTCTTTGGAGTATAGGCTGCTTGAACATGCTCAACGCATCACAATGGAAGCTGCAGAAATAGCTAAATTCCAAAATTTATTAAGAAGCGAAAATTAGGATATTCTCACATTTATTTTTCGCCTTCCAACTGAAGCTGCACGGTGTAATTCCGGTGATCAACCACACCTAGCTAAGTGACCGACGAATTGAGGGAATCAATGCTCCTTGTCTTTAGCAACTGCTAATACTACTGAATTAGACATTTTTTCCAGTCTGCTACAGTTGTTTGTGAACAATTTCAAGATGTTAGGATCGGAATAAACGAACAACAAGTTGCGTAATATAATGCCTATAGTGCTGGAAACAGCCAAGTCAATAACAGCGGTAATTCAAAAAATAACTTATCAAAGAAAGGCAGCACTTGAACTAAATCGTCCTAATTAAAACTATGTCCAACACAACTGACTACCGGTCACGTGGTCATAAGCATTTTTGACAAGCCTGTCCATTCCGCAATTCCTAATGCCGTAAATATGGTAAGATAGGTCACATTCAAACTGTATGTCGTGGTGCAAAAATGTTTTGGTCAATACTTCTTTAAACGAGCAAAGTCTACCATCCAACGTTTACCGTAAATCCTATCAATTTTGCTGACTCTACGCACCATATAACACAACTAGTTAATATTAACAGAGGTCCTAAGCGTTTCTTCATTACTGACAATGACAATGCTGAATTTTTCATCTCCGTTAATGGTAGGAAGCGGCCTAAATATCCTGTTGTCTCGATGTCCACCGATACGTCTGTTGGAGGTATTACGGGGTACGCACCATCTACTCTTGGCAACTGTGAGCTTTCAGTCACAAATGCAGAATGCGTTCCTTATGCACGTCCACCTTTTTGTTACTTTTGGTCAGTTTACCATTGGTATTAAGCGCACGAAGACTTCTTAGCTTCATTTTGCATTATCCGTTGAATATTCTGAGATTAAAACTTGTTTTTGAGTCGGTTTCTGAGTTGAATTGAATTACCGAGGAATTCTCCGCAACTGAGCTGGTACACACTGCAACCCTGGATAACCTTTGAGTGTTCCTTATGGATCCCTCAAAAAATTGTGAAGAACATCTTTTTGTGTATCATTTGGTAGGCACATCTGACTACTGAATGTGTTATGGAGCTTGCAACTTCACCCGTACCTTCAGCAGGAATGACAAGAAGTATCTCATTGCTGCTGGATGCAGGTTAATGACAGTTTTAGTGATCATTATTAAGATTATAATTTTGGACAATGGTGTCTTGGCTACCAGCAAGGAAAAGAGGGCGTCCACACGCGATTACTGTTGAAGTTCGTCTATCTCTGAGGGCCGTCGACATTGTGTTCACTCACATGAAGAAAGTTATGCCTGAGTTGCCATTGGATGCGCGTACTCTGTTGGGAACAATATCGGAGTTTGACACAATGTTCACTGAGGGTGGAGAATACATTCCTTTCGGCTTGGACGATTGTAAGAAGTATGCTGTATGTAGCCAATGGACAAAAGACTTGAGAGTTCTCTGGCTGCAACCGTATATCAATGGCATAACCCCTTTCGACAGTTGGAATTTATAACTGTGGCTTAATCTGGGGAGTTGATGGCCTCTTCAGTGCCGGCGTTCGTCGATGAATTACTCTGCGGTCTTTTCAAACCGGTTAGTGTAGCGGAATATCTTGACCGCGTAATTAAAGACTTGATAATTCTATTGAAAAACGGTTTATTGTTGTCAACTCGTAACCGTCAGGTGCAGATTGTTATGGATTGCATAATTAGCAATGCACCTGCAGGAACTTTTACACATCAAGTGAAAAACCACACTTGTTATGACATGCAATAACTACAGAGCATCGGGAGTGTACTTTAACGGAAGAATGGTACTTCCAGCAGGCGATTGTTGTTAACGAACATACGTCGACTTCATATCTGGACGTCAACGAAAACATCACGTTAGTCAGTTCCTTTCTGAAAGGTTGAACATGAACATGATAAACATTATTCCGCTTGATTACATACATGTGGTATGCTTTGGAGTAATGAAGCGTTCGATGAACGTATGTAAAGCAGGTTCAACTGAAAGAAGAATTCGTCTGGACTCATCCCGAATAAACCAGCTTAACAATAAAATCATCAAGCTCAGAGGTGCCATGGCCTTTGAGTCCCTGAGAAAATGTCGATTCGTGGTAGACTCCGACCTACGGAAAACTGCGAAATCCAGATAGTTTCTGTTGTACATTGGTTATGTGGCGTTGAAAGGAATAGTAGATGATGAAATTGACGAATACTTTCTAAATACTTCCGTATGCACTTACATGCTTTGCTGCTTAAAGGGATGTATACACTATGTGGACCACGTGGAACGAATGGTTCAAAAAACCTTGGTTCAGTTTGATAATCTCTACGGTGACACCTCCGCTGCGCCGGCCATCTGTATGCAAAAGTTAGACTGCAAGGACCGCCGGACTCTCATCCCCCTTTTTTATTTGGGTCGCATATGAGAACGTTATACTGGTTCGTGTGATCTTCAGATATGCCTGCCTCACAGATTTCCCAGCGTGTAATGGAGAGGTTTCGGATGCATACACCTAATGACAGTGGAGTAGTGGATGACGCAGATGAAACATTCATTTCATTGACAACTAATAAAAAGGGTGAGATTCGACATGAAGCCGCGAAGTGCAGTGATGTGAGACTTAACAACACTGTGTTGGTGGTTGGGATACCTGCCGTTATAACTGCTGTGGCTGAAAGACGCATTTGTATGCAGCGTTTTATTATGTACTACAACGTTTTGAAAAGATAGTTCCATCCAGCAAATTGTAAATTTTTCAAAGCTCTCATATGTACACATCCACCTGTTGGGTGGACCGTGAAAATATTCGATGGAAATGGCTACTTTTATCATTCAAGAACAGTGTTGTTTTCCATCCTATTATGCATATTGGAAACGTTTCGGAAGAAATAGATCTTATAAAATGAGATATCATTTTTATAAGGGTGTTTGTTACACTTCTGCTAATAAACATCTTCGATTTCAGATGTACCAAATAGCTGGATTAGAGGAAGAAATTGTGGGAATAATGCATAAGTCGTGGCTAACACAGTCTGGATTCGCATTTTGGTCGGGAGTAGGCTCCACGAAGCATCACATGATGCTTCTGGAAGTGAATGCGTTACAATTCCACCAGACGACTTCTGGTCCGTCAGCAACCCCATTGCTCCCGGTGCGATTTTTCATACAAAAGGTGGGGAGCATTCAGCTAAGCAGCTGGTATCTTCCATTTTTCTAATTCGTATTACTAAGATAACAGTTTTCAGCAGTGTTGGTAATATATTGATTGATAAATGCATCCGTAATGTTATGAAAACATTATTGACGGATGATGTAGCCAGAAATGGAGGGGATTAGACAATCGTAAATTAACTGCCTCTCCACCGGTGGTTTCAGCCATTGTCAGTATGTACAACTCCAACCATTTATCACTTCTCCACTTCAAAATCCAAAATATAAAAAGTAAATTCCGGCGTACCTCACGCGTACGTGAAGTGGCCATTCAAAGATAGATTAACAGGGTCATATTGAAGACAATAAAAACTTAACCACGCGATTAATGACAGGTTCGTATTATGATTCGCAAACTTTCTTGTTAAATGTGCTACCAGTTTTGCTTATGTAATTATTTCGTCTGACATGACATACACATACTTTTTCACATACTTTTTCCATCCTTCCAACGAAATTGAAAATTGCGTTGTAAGTAATATGCTAGGATAGGTTTTCGTCTGATAAGGTTGGGCTCACCATACAAAAAGAGGTGCGGCACGACATTAAGTCGCCTAATAGATATTTTCCCCCGCCGCTCCCTGAGTGTTCCCAAACTGTTTCCTTAAAACACTGATATATTATTCAAAGAACGTTTAGGAGACACTCAGGCAACGGTCGCGCTACTAGAAGAACTACTGAGCAGACGAAAAAGAAACAACGCCATCGTTGTAATAACCCGGATTTTCATTTGAACTGCGATTAATGTAGTTATTGTATAACAGCTACGAACTAGGTAATTCACAACTGGACATCAAGCTATTGTGGTTTAGCTGCATGGATAACTAAGTTGGACGTAATATGTATCGCTTCATTATTTCGTTGTCTTAACTGGTGTGCTATTGGCCGTTGGATTATTATACATAATCCTAAGTTGTTCTCAGTGAAAAAATAGGGCGCCGTATGTATTACCAAGTGAGCCGTATAAACCAATCAGAAGCGCTGAAACCTTCGAAATACACATAATGACAGAACTATATTAAAAACCCGAACAAATGCCGTGACCAACGCAGCTCCTCTTTCCGAACAACCTGTAGCGACTATAATAAATGATATATTTGATAGTGGCATTCACTTATACACTTTGCTGATTTCGGTTTTTTACCTACCTTTGTTTTAGTCAAGCTATCCCTTTTTATAATATCCGTCCCGGGTCTACAAACACAACTGGCCCCGTGCCTCACTAGCTCGACGTGCTCTGTCTGTACACGTAATGTATGTTGAAGGAGACAGTGTCGCTGAGTAGCCACAGTCGAACTTCGTTGATTTCTTCACTGATAAGAAGACGTTTTGAGGCTTAGTATTTGGTGGCAATGACGTCACATAGAGGTCTGTGCACCTCGACGAATTTTGTGACGCAAAACCCTCCGTCGATGTTGCGGTTGACGCTGAAAAATGATGAGCATTTTGTTTGACCGCTTGCTCTATCTCAAATGCTGGAAGATAAGCGCGAAACGTGTACCCTACGGATGCGTGCACAAACGCATCTCCTGTGATCACCAAACGCAGGTTTGGTTGATCGGATGCCATATGAGGAGCCGGATCTAGCTCCGAAACGTTGAAGCTCCGTTCCAACTGCACCCAAATTTTGGAACTGTCGTGGGGAGACGACACTACCAAAATGCTCTCCGGACAAAATATATAAATCGACAGTATTCACACTCATGCTTTTGCTTGGGGATAAGGCGTCCTTCCGATATTTGTGTAGAGTTCTCAATATTTTGTACTTCATTTTGCTAACATTGCGTAACTGCTGCATCAGACCACATTGTACATTTTTGTTTGACTTGAGTAAAAACAACAACACAACACGTTTTCGAATAAGCTCTGCTACACGCGCTTGCTGGTTCTTCCTACGACGCCGGTGTTTGCTACGCAGTTTAAAACATCCTATTTATTGGATTAAAATTAAGCTCTTTTACTTCGCATCCTCAGCTACGCTTGGAACAATCCGAATACTTTCCAGCGTCATTGAACGCCTTGTAGTGGAACAGATGTGTAAACTACAATAATTCTCGATACAAAAATAACGAGTG
>JTDE01002321.1:90868-106436 GCA_014338405.1 Paragonimus skrjabini miyazakii | reverse complement strand
GTGTGGCAGTTAAGCATCAGTGTGAACCACTGATGTATTGCTGTCTATGATGATGAATAGATACAGTTCTGGGAGCAGATGTTGGTTCCAACACGTTTCATTCAAGACTGGGTCGGATAAAAAGTAACCACATTCCTCATAAATATCGCCACGTAAACACCACTCTTTGGATTAATGCCTCAACAAATCAGACAACCAGCATGGAACAAAACTGGCTGGTTCAAACTTGACTCTAAATACAGAGCTGATGATGCGAGTGTGAATGAGACTGGTGATGTATTCTAAGAATAACTAAACAGTACTTTCGGTCAGTACCGTTAATTACAGGAAAAATTGGGAATGAATACGATGAGAGGTTTTAGTACTTGGGTACTCCACTGATTAAAGCAATGTCAACGAAACCACCAGACATTTGGTCAGTTTCGAAGTGCCAATGATTCGCCTTGATGACCAATCGTGACCCAAATAAATGCAGTAAAAGAGATCAAACCCGCGCTGCCTTCGAGATTTACAGCAGCCTCCTGCTGTACTTGGACACACTACAGTACACAAAAAGCAAACTGGACAAAAGACGCGCTAACAGCCGACTGCATTCTGCTATCTAACCTCTCCTATTCACTGCAACCTCGTATACAGAAACAGGATAAAATGCAGGTTTTCATTAAGATAGAGATACACGGAGTGATTGTTCATTTGTTACAAGATTTCAGAACACCATCTTGCTCACATGCAGACGACATTCGTAGTTATTCTCGATTACAAAGGTACAATAAGTTGAGCGCACCGATGTACACTCCTAGAGCTGTTTAAATGCAAGAATGTGAATATACCGTTGGTACCTCATATCAACAATTCACCAAACGATCTAGTACTGTACCGACGGATTTAGCAGCAAGAGCGGCCTACACCGACTGCTCACTCTTGTTCAGTTTTCTTGTAAACAAAATAATGGACTCTTCCGGAGCAACCGGAAACGCATACACCAGTTTGCTGAGGCTTTGGCCATTAAACGTCACAGTCACCCCCTGTGTTCAAAAACAATTTGTGTTGACACTGCGGCTAGCCTGGTAGTCAGCATTCCCACAATTATGATTTTTCATTTTTGGTGTTTGTCTGTTTAATCCCTTAAGCCATGAATTCCGCTCTGTGGAATTTTGACTCGTTTAAAATTAGTTACATGTCCACTTGTGATCAGAATGTACGAAATATTACTCCGGAGAACACCACATGAATTGCGTCTTCTCATTGTTTTATTCAAGTTCATCGAGGGAAGAAACTGTTTCAAAATAATGGACGACTGTTTACAGAACCAATAAAAATACTGGAAAGTCTATGGGAATGCGATAGCTGCGATCAATTGTGGGTGATGTTCAATCTATATGAAAATCAAAATCCCCTACTACTTATCAGAAATATCTTTAACTCGATAAAGAGATGGATCATATTTAACTATGCTGGCAATAATGTAACACTGACAAACAAATTTGAAGTAATATACCTAATGTCAGACAATACTTCGCGCGCTGCTAAACTCTTCGGGAAATGTGTGAGCAATGCTATTAACAGCATATTGATTTAGAATTGAATAACGATGAGTCCTGTACTTAAGAAGTTGCACCAGAAGCGGTGGGGTTATAGGCAACGACGAGGGCTAGCAACTCGAAGGACAATCTTCGAAAATTTAGACCACCTTTCGCAACAAATAGGCATCCCTTAAAATTATAAGGTTACAACTACCAAACACGGTCACTTGGCTTCATCATAATTCTCAAAAATCGCAAACCGTCGCCAAAAGTAGAACAAGAATAACCGTCTTCATGTTGTGACCGCAAAAGACGCATGGCCTTCGAAGTTATGTATTGCAGGAAATCCCTAACAGGTTACGTAGAAAACAGGACAGCGAACGCGTTCAGTAATATGCATGGCTGACGTATATCCGCACATATTAGGCAGCAGTGCATTGTCATTTGCCTTGATGACACGTCCCACACAACGTATATACACGGTATCAATAGACGCTTCTAATCCATCGTTTTCCTGGAGTTGAGATCTGCCCCTCAGTTTATGGAACATTCACACAGTTCATCATCGATGTCCACGTTCGGTCGCTCTCATCGGGTGGTATTAGCAAATAAACAGCGAATAATTCAGAAAGCAGAGATATGATGGGAACCATGTAAGTACATTCGTTCGATACTTGGAAGTGCATGGACTTGTCTGGTTGGATTCCGTAAAAGGGATGCTAACTAATCGCCTGTCACGTTGAGTACTGTTTGCTAATGACGCGGTCGACTGACGCTGGGCGCGAAATAAGTGAACGATAAGAGAATGAAATAGTCAGTTAGAAATGAGTTGACCACTAGTTTTGGGGTCCGTCTCCCGGGCTAGGGTTTTCGTAACTCAGTCGGTGGTTATGTAGCGAAAAGGCGTCCAATAAAGCACAATCTTTATTGTCCAACACGCTAGTTCACATGCTACGCGCGCGCTCGCGTTTAGGAGTCAGCATTCCAGTCCACAACACCCCCAGGTTTCCGTTCACGCGTCGTGTGCACTTCTGCCCGGTTTTGGTGTGTGATCGGCGCCGTCTATCCGGGGGTTTTCCGCCTACGATTCTTCGTACATTGGTTCGATTCCGTTGGGCGATGGCTCATCCGGTCGCTTGTGTTGTCCTCCATCTATCCACAGTGGGCCTTGATCGTATTCCACGATGGTGTCGAGATATTCCCCCGAGTGTTGGAATAATCGAGCCTCCGATTTCGTCGTTCATTCTATTTTGCCTGCCATGTCTCGCCCGTTGGTCCGATCCGCTCGAGCGATTACTCTTCCGACTGCCCCCGTTGTCCGCCATCCGATCGTTGAGGGTTTGTGGACGTGCCTGCCTTCCGCGTTGAGGTACTCCGCCGAGTGTTTGAATACTCGCACCTCCGGCCTGGTAATCCACCACTTTTAGAGTGGTAGTAGATAACCAAGGTTCAGTGATGCGGATGCTCTTGTTGCATTGCTGAGCTGCCAGTGAAGTAGCTGTAAATGATGAAGCGGGATAGCGAAGACGGACTGGCAGACGGCGTTTTACACCACAGTGAAGTTCGATAGTTCGTTAAAAGTGAGTGAGGACTATGATGCAAAATGGTTGAGTTTGAATATGGAAAATGCGTTAGAAATCAGGTCCCATTTATTCCTTTTCTTTGACCTTCAAACTGGGGCACGTCGTTCTTCTCATGGATGAATGTTTAGGATTTGTGAGCACAGTCGACCAATAACACGAAGAAAAATGGAGTATGGCAACGTGCTAGAAGTCGATCATCGGTGAAAACATACTAAAAATCAATCAGCACACCGGACATATGGTGATAGTAGAAGAGTTTCGAAAACGTTTTAGTTAAGCGAGTACGCGATTCATTCCATGGGAACAGCAACAAAACCAAAACGGCCTGTCTGAAAGACAACAGTAAGCAAAATAATATTTGATACAATTCAGATGGACGGGTTTTTCACAAATACATGGCAGCTTCTGAATACAAACAAATGTTTTTATCTGGATTCAGCGTATGAGTGTTGACCGAAGATATCAGTTTTATCCCAATCTGTCAGACGGATGTCAAAACGGTTGTCTTCAATAACTGCCCAAAAGGGTGCCCTTGTCCTATTAACCTTTACAAATGGGCTTACATTTCAGAACATTCGGTCAAAATAACTGACTTGAGTGTGCGAATGTTACCCCATAAATGTTCTTGTAGCAGCACATTCGTCCATTTGGGAGCATGACAAAAACAACGGGACGTATCCCTAGCGTGTCTAGAACGTTCATAAGCATGCTACTTTTGCTAAACATAGACACTTCGACGATTAGAGTAAGCTTTACAAATGCCAACGTAATGTTTTCGGCACCGTGTACATACCGTACGACATAAACCAGGCTAAAAGCAGCAACCAGAGATACAACAGAATATCGCGTGGAATCTATAGATAACAACCTTGGCATCCAGGTGTGAATTCACATAGCGCTACGGCGTTCTGAATAGGACCCGATGGTCCAAGCTCACCTACTGTTGGACACAATAAGTAAATCTTCCTCAAAGAGATCACCAATCATCTCATTTAGCCCACTTCACATCAACTACTTTTGCCACTGTCACCTCCAGGTCTAGCCATGATGCTAAATTTGATGCGAATACATAAAGACTTGGACACATGTATTGAAAGAACGTGGTAGGAGTGCAGGAAAGTACACAATGAAGACAACAGCACATACGTACTTTAACTTGGTCAGTTGAAGCGTACGCAGCTTAAGAAAAATACATTCATGCATACAACTGAAAACGCTCATCAAAATATATGCGCAGTGAAATTTACGAGACATTAACGAGAAGTATCCCATAAAAGAAACGAATAAACAACGCACGTCAGACAGTCGTGATGCAATTAAGAAAAATCAAATTGCGAACGTAGTCTTTGGGCGGTTATGAACAATGCTCTAGGCGTAACACCGCACTGTAAAAACGTTGATGCCCGGGGCGTGACCGGTTGACGGATACTAATCACAGAGATGGAACAAGCTGTTCGGCGAAGTTGGAATCAAGAACAACATCGGAATTCCGTTTACCGGAGGGCTAGGAATGAAACGCAGAAAGAGAAGATGGGAGAATCCAGGGGAAAGTACGCGATACGAGTGATTATAAGACAAAAAATCAACAAAAAACGTAGATAACGAGAACTATAGGACCCGCAGAATGAACACAGCAACAAATTCATAAAGTAGGAATGTCCACTACATTTAGCGATACGAGGCTGATGAGTACGTCCCAATAACCAACACCAAATACCATGTTCGTATTTCAGTAGCACGTTTCTACAAAACCCCTCACGTAACCAACCATTGCACCCCTGAATGGAAATGTTAATCGATCCTTGAAAACTCGTTAGAGAAATTTAAATACTCCCGCATATTTCACCTGCTGTGAGATATGCATATGATGCATCGAATAAGACGAGCAGACAGTGTGGAAAACTGTCGACTTGTAAACTTAAAAAACAGGGCTAACGAATTATGCTCAGTAGTGGTTTATTCACGTACCATCGTACTGTCTAACAATAACGTTTAGCGCTAGCGAGTTATGAAGATGTGGATGTGGGCTCACTGGGACCACGACGGCAAGTGTTGTTCTATACTGACTACCGTAAAGCGTTCAGTATTCACAGTACTGGAATTGCTCTCTCCGCCAAGAAGTACAGGAAACTGTGGTAACATGACTGTCACATTTTTTAGTGAAGCGATATACAACTGGATTCTGTTTGATACTGTCGTTATCGCCGGCGGATCCTTCGAACACAGTCAGATAAATTTGGACATCGAGATGTCGGTAGAGTGATTCCTGAGAATACCGGCTCTTATGAGGATGAGGTAAAGCCTCGGCTTTCTCAAACACTAACAACACTTTTTCAGTGGTCTGACGGTATAAGGACCATAAATGGGTTAGTAGGCCGTGCAGGATACATAAAGTTTAGATTGAGACGACAAAAATGGCGGATTCGAACTCTTGCGTCAGAGCTCAGGACACGTATGTTAAAAAATGGACAAATAATTATCCGATGACAACGTAAAATGGCAGGTTAACTGGTGAAAATCACACAACTTCATAACAATGACCTAGTCATAACAGCAGCAGAAAAGATTACAGATGACGGAGAAACAAAACAGAAAATTCACATCACCTCACATTGTAACCTTGGACACCAAAATACTATTTGTTAACAAATCTCAACTAGAAGTATAATTCGTGTACTCGTGTCAGGCTGTGCGGAACCCCCTACCTCAGGGTAACAATTTTCACAGGCACGACCCGATCGATGTTGCTGCATCATCAACCAAGCAGGCGCGAATGCACATCTTGAAAACAAATGACTTGACGGC
This sequence comes from Paragonimus skrjabini miyazakii, assembly GCA_014338405.1. Lineage (NCBI taxonomy): Eukaryota > Metazoa > Platyhelminthes > Trematoda > Plagiorchiida > Troglotrematidae > Paragonimus > Paragonimus skrjabini miyazakii. Next base: position 100,525 of record JTDE01002321.1, on the reverse strand, counting down.
GAATACAATAAACAGGTATGTGCAAGCAAAAACGTAGGTTATGGTGTTTATTTCATGTGCAAATAGTTACCGGTCTCTCACGTACATCATCACACAGATGTACGCGATCAGAATCGATTGAACCAAATTCAGCCGAACCTAATTACAACATCGGTTTTGTTATCTGACCAGATAGTGCTAGATAGGTGCTAGCAAAGTTGCTTGACAATGATAGGGTTAGCGGCTCGAGTTCTGAACCTTTCATACTGTTGCTGCACATATACTTAAGCTAAAAGGAGCGCAATGTAATAGACAGACAGAACACCGAATGAGAAAAGTAATAGCAATAGGAGTGAGGTAGTAAGGTATTATTATCCCACTCTTGCGCAACAAGTGTGCTATCAAATTCGATAACATGTTACTTATAACACCAGGCCTAACAACCGACACACATCGGCTTTTAAATCTTAACCAAACCTTGATGCTGAAGTCGTCCACACTCGACGTCATACAGTATACTGGTTGCTGCTTTCAACCTAACCTGGACCAATAGAAAAGTACACGACACCGAAAGCGATTGACAGACGTCTGCAAAACCGTGACTAGAACAATGAAGGCAATATATGAAGAGCGAGTGACGTTACTTCTGAAATGCTCCCACCACGTACGTGTACGGATAGTCATTGAACACCAACTGTACTGACCAAGAGTGCCTCACAAAAAAGGAATATTTGGACTGCATTCGAACAACTTGACAGAGAATAGTCCAGGAAGAACGGTAAACGTTACGCGGCACCTCTACCAAACTGATAAATATGTCAATAAGTCTTTATCGATACGTGACCACATCATTTAACTTTGGAGTTCCTTTCTGTGGATAAGGAATATAAAAGCAAACAGTGAACGCATTGACTGATTCGACAGCCACCTGATTAGGATTGAATACAAGTCTACGCCCTAATACAGGAGAATCAAGTGCAAGAAGGCCTATAGATTCTCTTCAGAGAAATCGACCACGAAGCAAGTAAGTGAATGGGTATGGAGCACCTGAATGTGAAAATTTAATCATTCAGATAACAGAAAACAAGAGGCTAACGTTAATTACACAGTACTCACACGATTCAAAATTTATAGTCTGGTTTCCATATATGGGAAATAGTGCACTGAAACTATACTACCATTAGAGCTACCCAGCGGTGTCTGCAAGATTACATCTACGCACAAACATACGTCTCCAACGTTGAGCCGTGTCTCTGGGTGTCACAGCTCGGGCTGATAGTAGTCATAGAAACTGTGACTTAATAGCTGAGTATAGATGCACGAAGAAAAAATGGGTAGGAACAATGATTTATGAAAACGAGTACCTAACAACCGTACAGATGGGAGCTCGTCAACGGCTGCGATAAACTGTCCGAGGGCGCTTGAACCCCACGGCGTGGATACCCATGAATTCCTCAACCTTACTTGGTGGGATGATCAATGTTATCACAAACCGTGGCAACGTCATTTGGTGATCACCATGCAAGTTCTTACAGCCGTCAGCAGCTGCACTAAACAATGCGCGCTGAAACAGAAGCTCCGTTGGTATACGGACATAGGACTCAATTATTGTAGACTGTACAATTTCAGTAACTCGGATATCAACCACAGTGTTACAGATTTCTTGTTGACAGACAGCTGAGTGGAAATCACAGTGGTCACATACCGAGAACTTAATACATCTTCTACAAGAATGGGTCAGGTTTCCGATACAAAAGACAAAACTGAACATACGAACGTATTGAAAATCTTGCCTTAAGGTGAGACCACAAAAAACGACGAGCTACGAATGCACCACCCGACTTCGCTACACTCATAAGCATCTCGTCAGCGATGGTACGAACCGATGGGATGACACAACCCAGGTAAGTGCAGCGATCAGCAATCACAAGTTGTTTCTAGTCGTTCAACTTCCGATGAATCAATTCACATTTGCGGACAAATGACTTTTGAGAAAACGGTAAGACGAAGTGGTTAGGAACAGCTAAATAGTCTGAACCAAGTCGATTTTCAAGGTACAAAAACTTGTGTTGCGTGGTATGTTCTGCGAGCAGCTGGCCTTTGTAGCATTCTGCATTAACGAGTGATCGCACCCGAATCCTCAAACATTCACCGAGTTCCCCCGAGTGATAACGCATCTTATGCACATGGAATACCTACAAATAGTTTACGCCCAAGGAAGATCGAGACGCCCTTTGGTCCAGCACCCGTACTAGCGTATATGGTGACCAGGAGAAACAAACAAAAGACATGAAAGTGACCAACTGTGCGTCTAACTCCTTACCACGACGAACACATGTGTGGGAATTTGGCGGAGCATTTTCTCTTCCATATGTAGCCTCAAAGTTTGCTGTTCTTCCGGACTAGACGCGGTATTAGTAGATAAGGTCAACCGTAGTCTATCAGGACAGGGGGAAAAACATCAGAAAAATTAATATTTTTTTTTGAAATGGCATCAGTTACAGGAAATACCAATTCAATTTAAGTTACTGTTGACAGACGTCTACAAAGGATTGAAATTCCGAGGAAGTAAACACAAGAGGAATGCATCTGAGACGGTTCGCATAAAAATAAGCGGCAGATGATTTCCGGGTATAGAATCTAAAACAAAACGATAGGATAATCAAATAGTTTATAGGTAATATTGTTACAGTTTTATCCGCATCTACCCAACTAAAGTGATAAAACGTCATAATAATTTCACATCCGTTTGTCTATGCGGACCTGATGAAGAAAGTCGTAAAAGTCAAAGCAACAAAGCTGTAGTATCAGTCGATCGATGTGTATTGATTGTATCTCCTTAGCATATTCGTGAAAAAGATAATTATGTACGACATTAGTACGTGTCTTTGGAAGAATAATTGGGTGACGAAAAATTGTGCTTTTACGACCTACAAACATATTAAATCTGGCATAAAATGAGTACAGAGTCAATTTCTGCATACATTCGACAGGGAACATATGAAATTCAAAAACGACAAACCATTCTATTTGGTATAACCGCCCTTCCCCCGAGGATAAGATGTGGTCTGACAATTGACCGGTAAAGAGCGATCAGTGATGGTTGGAAGGTAGTTCAAACGAAGAAAAAGTAAACTGGCTATTTTGGATGACAAGTGCGGTGAAAATCCTCATTTCAAAACAGTGAACAGATCAGTTATCAAGTCACATGCAAACATGCCCGTAATCTTCTTATTACACTGCGTAATACATACATTCCACGTGAAATAAGCGCATTAGACTGGATAGCTCGTCTTGACTTCGATCCGATCGAGAATATCCGGGACATACCTAATGGGAAAGTACACAAAGAAGCTAAAATCTATGGCCTCCGATAGAAGCAGAAGAAAGCCATAATCTAACAATGAAATAGTATGAGTTTAGGCTGCCTTTGGTCGGGTATGAACAATGTGTAAAATAAGTGTACCAAAAATCTGAGAGAGAATGCATGAAGTACATTTTATTGGCTTCTTCCGGCAGACCATATACCGAATTTAGATGCAAATTCGATCTGTAATCGGAACTGAAGACCACTGTTCAATGTGGTGGACCTTAAAGATATCGGATCAAAACATAAATCGTCGGTTTGCCCAAAGTACTGTCAATGTAACCTGTTAAAGAATTCAATGATACAATCATCCATTAGAACCTTGCTCAACTAGCCGCAAATTTCGCGAACTCGGCTTCATCAGGAATTCAGATCTTGCATTAACATAGACCCATCAACAGCATTTGGTTCTGATAGAGTCTCATCCATTCTATTGAAGAAGTGTGTTGACTTCTTGTCTTTGTCTCTTACGGACGCTTTTCGAAGGGGCACAGAACAGGGCAAAATAACAGACAGTTGATGGAATGTGAGTAAAAAACCTGTTACGATAGAAGAACTTAATACGTACAGGTCGGTTGTTTGTTATTCTGCTGTCCTGAAGGTACTGTAGAAATACTAGTTATCACGAGCATTTTTCCATCTTCAACTAACCAGTTAACTCCAATTAGCTTGAAAACCTTCCGGCGTTTTCTTGTCGAACACTCTGAATCACCTCACGATTAAACAGACGTGACAAGGCTAAACTATACTGTTTTTTTGATCGTTACAAGACTTACGGAACACCGGATTATGATATGATGTTACGACTTCTGCATGAAGGCAAACTGAAACTCAGGTATACTAAATGAATAGGAGATAACATTCTGCAGCACGTTCAGAGTACTCTAAACAACTGCATAGTCGTTCATAGTGTGATTTACTTCCTCCTCTCTTTCACTTTATGTGTGCAAGATTTTGCAGTAATTTTTAATGTTACTGTACACAACCAGACTGATAATGTTGTTGTTTGGCAACCTTGATCGTCGCAATCAGGCATCAATTCCTTCCACGAATCAATTTACAAGAATAGGAAAATGGTCTGAAAGCCGTCCGTTAGCATCAAACTCAATACATTGTCTAGTATAGTGGAAACTTTTCCAATGACCTTCCAGTTCCTCGGTTATACTCTCCGATATCGTTATTCTGCATCGTTCGCATATTAATCTCTCTATTTTAAGTAAACTCCTTCAGTATTATCTGCTGACTAAATTAACAGTGATAAATTTGTCACCAGGTATCGCCCTAACATGCTTCAGAACAAGATCACCAAATGTGTATTTCACAGCAATACCAGAAAATTCTCTAGATCTGTGTTTGCACACATTTATGCTTGTTGAATCTCAGTACTTCCTAACCATTCACGTCACCATTAAAACAAACACAAAATGAATAAAGATTTAGGAGAGAAAACGTTATCCTATCTTTCGCTTACTTTGTCAGTGTTGTTTATTCATGAGTTACTAAATGTGTTGCTGTCGGATAATTTGCACATGTATTTAAACACAATAAGATCATATAAGATGACAAACGAACATCAGCTGAGTATAAACTACTTATCTACAGAATGAAAGCAACACACTGCTAGTGTTACTGTTTTGTTCCTGAACTGGTCTTATAACTTTGACGAGGTCATTTCCGTGACTTTCTTCACTGTCTCAGTAAGAACAAACGAATGTACAAAATAACACTTCATTCGTACGAGGCACAATAACTTCGACTAGAAATATGCACGTTAAGACGTATTGTATCAAAGTTGTAAACAAAATGGTAGACGATTTTGTGGCCTCGTAACTGTGATGGGGGAATAACGAAATAAAGTAAAGCCAAGTCAATGTTGGCCTGAGACTAGGATAGTATACAAACTAGACACACGGCGACGTTTGCAAAATAAGAGCAAGTCTACGGGGATAATCGATTGAAGCAAATCGTGAATAAATAAGAGATGAGCGAGTGAAATTTGGCAAAGCTGCATAAAATATTTGAAACAGTTAAGCAATACATCAGGTTTTCATACAATCGTTACACCATAAATGAGGCAAAGCAAGATATCTGGGGCACGTCAGAATAAATGACCACGCTATATAAGGGAGACAGCGCGCTGTAGTTAATATCTTCAGGATAAAAGAAGTGACATAAGGAAGGGAGTCTCGAGATCTATCAAACTGAACTCTATCGGTCAACTGTGAAACAATTCGTGTTGAACCAACTGGTGACAAAATTATATAGGGACATTCTCCCGTTCGACAGTTAGTTTTCCTAACATTGACCAGAAGGCGGTAAATTTTAGTATGCTAGTATCCGAGTCCAGGAACTTTACGACAGAGCTTTGGCCTGTAAAATGATTATTAACTCTACCAACTGAGTCCAAACAAAGACGTGGAGTGTCGGTTTGAGACTGAGTATCAATAATCATTCTGAATCCTGTGCAAACGGTCTAATCACAGTCACATCACAAAACGGGCGAAGAAAAACCACACTAATACTTCCTAAATGCTTTCTGACTGTTAACAGCTTGTGTTTGATATAAATTTTAGTACGGGTCTTGCCCATCAAAAGGAACATTACAGACTAGGTAACAAGGATGAGGAGCTGGATTAATAACTAACGTCACGACTAAGGAAGATACCAGGTGAGAAGTTATGTTCGTACATCTTATGATTCAACGAACAATCACCTTGCCACAGACAAATGCGTTGGAAAGCACTGGAGTAATTCAGAGACCAGATCTTGATTTGTTATCACTTCAGGTGAAAGCGTTCATGGAGGTGTGCACCCGGGTACCCTTTCCGGAAGAGACTACAAAAAACCATCCGACCAGAATCCAGCGGAGTCCTGAGTGCATCGGAGAGTAAACTGAATTCAAAGTATCGAGTAGAAGTCACAAAAGTCACAGAAAGCCATAGCTGACCAATCCTAAAGTGAAAGGACGCCCTCTTAGTCGGTAGCAAACTCAACGACATACAGAATAGGCTAAACGCTGTGTTTATTTAATTCGGCAGTGAGATGAAATATCTGACGGCGAGAAAAAAATAATCTGAATAACCTCTGGAAAAATCATCATCAAAATTAAGTTTTGGTTGCACTTGTGGATATTATGACTCGGATCGACGCTAAATATAACAGTGTTTCACGAAATATCCGATTAACAATTAAGCAGAAAAAACAGCGATTGTTGAAGAAGAGTCAGTAACCTTATGGATGCGAGTTTGCCACTGACTGCGACGCACTACCCGCTGTATGCATGTTCACGAACCCCCACCAACCTGGTATATGGCACCTACTAACCTTGCTCAGCGAGGTCGTTAAGATTCTCATGGCCCGTGAAGGTTCGGGGTGTATTTTCGGTGGTCAATTTGAACCAACTGGCATTTTCATATGAAGATCCTAAGTTGATAACCAATAGTAACAAAATTGAGAGGCATCTACTACCGTTTATCGCGTCACAAATACACAGGACTGCCGTATTTCAACAAGACAGTGCAACAATACGCGAATCGAACAAAACGAAAACTGCTAATATTTTGTGGAATGCAAGTTCCGGAATAGCCTGCGTGCATTCCGCATCTGAATCACACTTGTGAACCTCCGATAATCAATGGCTTAACAGGTATACAGGAATGTCAAAAGCAAAATTCAAGGATGCAGCGGAATGAGTACGGACTTGCTGTTTATGATGATGAGTATGGATTAGTTCAAACTTTACTACAATCTACAAACCAACTTTCGGAAGTATGCGCAGACAATGAGCTAAATTTTTCGGACGTAACGAAGAAAATAAGCATTGCAGGCTCCTTTAGAACAGAAGCCATTCTGATCACCAGTATGGTTTGTCGTTGTCATATTGGTATGACAGTAGTAAAAACACAAAAAGAGCATGGAACAGAGGATTTCTACATAATTTGATTAGTGATAACTTCAAGCAGTAGTGCACAAAACAAAAACCGAATTTGGCTGTACAGTAAAGACACTGACTTGAAAAACGGTTCTTAGAATTTTGTGGTTGGATTCGTAGTCTGGTTTTAAAGAAATCGAGTGGCAGTATCGCAAGCTCACGTAGCCAAGACTAACGCTGTTCCCGAAAGCCAAAAAACATGCATCTGGAAGAATGGCCATCTAAACATAGACGTCCATAGTGTCGTGTTGATGCCCACGCTTTTGTACAAGGAAGTGTGAATGATATGAACAGAACGTGCTGTACTTTAACCGATCCATTAAGGAATGTGTACGACGTATTTTGAACACAACCAGCGTCAACGATAGAGACATGTACGAGGGAAGAGCAGACACTGAACTAACTGTAAGGGTAGCTTTAAGCAGTTACGCGAAGTCCTGGTCACCAGAAGCTGTAATGCAGAATTTAGATCACAGGAGAACCGAGCCTTAAAGTGGATAACCTAAGAGAGCGCTCTCTGGAAAGACGTCAGGATAGTAAACGAACGATTACTCGACGATTCTGAATTCAGGCACGTGGTACATAAAGGACATACCAGTGCTGTGGGCCGAAGTGGCGTAACCTCGTGGAGACGAGACGAGTAAGATCTCAAATAGTATGAGCGTCTTGCATTAAACGGTCATCACCGCAAACATATCCAACCGTTGACAGAAAGATGGCATATGAATGAAAGTAAACAGGTATCTACGTATGTCAATCACACAAGCAAACAATTTCGGGCGTTTGAAAATCACTTCTGTTACAGTCGGGAATCTGGATGCAAGCTACCGGAAGCCGTCAAACGCTTTAAAACTGGCGTTTACTCTTCACTACATTTTACGCAACTGTGTAAGATGAATGAGAAATCTTATCATACCTGATGACACGGCAAAGAACGTTGTTGAGCAAATAAAAAACGTTTCGCATACCCATGTGCTTCTGAGCACCGCAAACTAATTTGAGGCTTAGAGAACCACTGAAGTCAACGGTGAGATAATTCATGAACACTTAGCTATCAACCGCAGACACGGGGCAGGTAAATAAAAACGAGTTCAGTGACAAGAGGTTAGAGTAATAAGTGCGATACAAATTGACAACACTTGCAATTAATAAATGAATGTAGAGCCATATGGTATATAGCTTGCATTTTGGCAAAGCAGCCGGATCAGGTGGCATCTTGTAAACCGCACACAGATTACATAATCACAATAACGCGCTTTGGGGCTATTCTGGTTAGACTAATCTACAAATAAAGACCAAACACCCCAGCGTGAATAAAAGTGCACAGAGGATGAGTACAAGGCTCGAAAAATTAGATTTGCAAAAAAATTTTAAAAATGGAAATACTTAGTCGAAATAACTGAAGGTGAGGAAAAAAGTCAAACCCGTCAAGTCCAGCTTTTCGATTAATCGACTGCCATATAGTTGAGCTCATATGAAATAATAGCCACCGAATAATCAAATAAAAAAGACCGATACACGATGTGTGCAAATACTGCAATAGTGTGGAAGTCGTCAACGGACAACCTATGCCCTACGCATACGGTCGCAGAGATGCAGTTTGACCACTTGACACCTGACTCATAGGAAACTGCGAACAAGAGATAAAATTCGGAATAAAATCTTACTACTCATAAATTGACAACAGTATTCGGATGAAGTCCACAATAATTACGGCCAAGGGCAGTAAGAGGCACTCTCCAGGTGCGCATATGTTGCGCCTTCATGAGATGCAAATTTGAGAAACTTTTAAAGTTGGTAAAATTCTTAACAGCTATGCAAACCGTTTGGGAATAGGTCTACTTCAAAGAAACAACGTAGATACGATTTCTTCCGATTCAGTGGAACGTGCGGACCTACGCCGATAGTGGAATACTGAAGAAGTGGCTCATGACTTGTACTTATCAACGGTCATTTAGAAAAAAAGTACCGGGATATCATGTGACAACAAGGGAGGTATTAGCATTGTCTCTATCACATCGAAGCTGTCTACGGGTCGTATAATGCGGCGACTTCTAAAATACACGGAACACCAAGTAAGAGACAAGTTTGCGGTATGATCACGCATGTATCGACCATATCTTCGCCTTGCGACATATACTAGAGCATCGATACTTCCGTTCTATACCAACGATTGCGGTACTTTTAGACCAAAAGGTTGCTTTTGACTTCGTTGCTCGACCCGCACTCTGATGTCGTTTTCGTCGCACAGGAGTCCCAGTGAAGCATGTCATTTTGTTGATGTCGTTGTACGTCCGCTCTGAAAGCGCATTTATGGGCGGCTACCTTGAGCGTTCTTCACATAATAATAATAATAATAATAATAATAATAATAATAATA
>JTDE01002321.1:65054-89888 GCA_014338405.1 Paragonimus skrjabini miyazakii | reverse complement strand
GAATGTCGTCCATGACAAAATTAAACAGGAAGGGGGAAATCGGACACCCCTGACGAACACCACTAGAAGTGTTGTACGTCCGAGACTGTTTTCCACTAACTCTCACCCTGCTTGCAGAGTGAGCGTACAGTGATTTCAGTGGATTCACTTATTTCTCTGGTACTCCCTGGCGAAGAAAACAGCTCCAGAGAACGTTACGAGCAACTGAGCCGAAAGTAGTCTTTAGGTCCAGAAAGACCACGACTTTCGGCTGTCTGTAACAGTGCCGATGTTCCAAGATCCGTCGCAAGGTAAAAATATGATCAACGCAACCTCGACCCGATCAGAATCCTGCTTGTTCTTCGCGTATCTGACTTCCTCTGGGCTTAGTGAGCCGATGTAAAATGAGACCAGTGAGTATCTTGGACGCAAGAGACACCAAACTGATGCCTCTGTGGTTGTCACATTGACTTCGGGTCCCTGTTTTGAAAACGGAAATGACTGTTGATGGGCACCAATCACGAGGTATCTCTTCAGTTTCCCAGATCGTTTGGAGGAGTTTTGTCAGTTCTGATATCAACCTCTCCCCACCATCCTTGAAAAGAGTAGGAAGGAGGAGGTCTGGACCAGGAGCCTTATTACGCTTCAATAACTTAAGCTCCAGGACCACTTATGTTTCCGACGGAAGAGCGTTTGGAGTGCAATAGCTGACCAATCGGGTACCGTCGTCCACATGGTCTGGTTGAGGTCAACTGAACTGTCCTTCAAAATGTTCAGCCCACCTGTCAAGTCGGCGCGATTGACTGGTAATAAGTGAACCATCTTTTTCACATATGGTCTCACTTACACTGACTCGACGGCCAGTACAACCACGGATCAGGGAAAAAAGCTTCTTCCATCTCTTTCGATTGTTCGACCAAGTAGTTCTCACGGTCTTTGTGCAAGCTTTTAGTCAGCTTGCGTTTAAGTTCTCGACGGTCGTCATCATATTCCGAACTAGGTGGAGTCGAGCGACGTTCGTTCATGAGGTTTATCGACGTGACGGAAATCCAGTTTTGTCGCGACTGAACAGCCCCATCGGAACATGCCTGTTCACACCATGCTCTCATGGCTTCGGCGATTTGTTCCCAATGTTCGTTAGGATCACTCACCTGACTCGAACAGGGCAACTTCTTCGTCAATGCCTTTTGGTAAGCGTTTCTTACATCCTCGTCGCTCGAATGCCAGTTAAGTACCTTGCATTTACGAGCGTAGATCCTCTGGGCAAATAGAAAACAAAACGGGCACGCACAACGGCATGGTCCGATTCCAGGTGGTTTCTCCAAAAGGCACGACCGTCCTTAACAGAGTTGCACCACCTGTAACTAACTGCTATATGATCCAACTGTGTCCACGGTTGGGAAGCGCATAAAAATCTCCAAGTAACACAGTGTTTCTTCCTGTGTTGGAATGCGGTGTTCGAAATATACAGACCGTGGGATACGCACAGCTGCAGCAGTCTTTCGCAATTATCATTGCGATGTACTCGAAACTACATCAGACTTTTGAGAGATATTTGACGTTTTTCGACCGTAATGGATAGTACGCCGGCTGTCACGGTCAACCGTTGGGCGATCGGAGTGCTCCTTGTTTGAGGGTACCTTTTCTAACCCCCTTCTTCCTGATACGGAAGACAGCAGTGCCGCAACTATAAAAATAGTTCTGCTGTATGCCCATAAGATGGTGCCTTACTACCTAAGCACTCCTATGCGGTCAGTATTGCGACATACAATCCTATGAGCGTAATTGCTTTTCATCTGACTGTTCCCCTTTGGACTGTCTGACAAGGTTGAATCTGGAAGGACCGGAGTCCTAGTTAGCATAGCCCGCCGGATCAAAACAGTACACAAGCCGGACCACCTCGCCAAGGCAACTGTATAGGTCGGGCCGCAGTGCCCCCAGTCAGCGACAATCAACTTCTTTTACTTCCAAGTTGAGACAGCGGATAGGTACAACCTGATATCAATGTTTTCAGAACCCTGAGTCAGGACATGCTCAACTTCCATTCGTAGCATAAGAGTACAAAAAGTGGGCGATGGGTAAACAAGAGTAAAACGTGAACTAGTCACTTTAGCCAATGAAGTAACAATACCGCGTATAAACGGAGGCTACTACTTGTTTCCAATTGAGTACATTTTTATTAGTTATCATTTCAATCTATCCGCACTCTAAACCTCTCGATACAGTTCTTAACGACTGCGCAGTTATGACAAACCAGTTGTAACCACGAAGAGTTGAAATCCCGGGTGAAGACTGATTATTAAGTGTGAAAAAGGTTTTATTAAAAAGCCCACTGGGTTAGAATAAAATCTGTAGGTCATGCTTATCACAAAAATGTCTTTCTCCTGGAAAACGAAAGGGGAAACATTAGGCTAATTACCTGTTACGATTCAACCACGATTCAGCCACAACCTAGCTGACCAATCCAGAAATGATGAACTTTAAAGGTACAAATAAGACAATTGCAGCTGTTCAGACAAACACGCGGAAAGAATTAACTGGATAGAAGCGATCATAGATGAACACTACACAATGCGACTTATTCCCCTTATATCTGTCACAATAAACCAACGACCAAAAAATGAAAGCCGCCGGTGTCTGTCCTACACTCGGAAACACTAATTCGGTCGAGCACGCAAGCGCTACCCATGTTCAAGCATTAGTATGTGCTCAAAATCACGGAAAATCGCCTGACAGAATATCACCAGAAACTGTTGTGTGGCAAAAAAGTGAACTGAATTTAGTCTTTGAAGTTCGGTAACAATTACCGGGACTCAAAGCAACTAACCTGTTGTCAGTCCAAAATTGTTTTTGGTGTGAATACTATAACTCGGAAAACTAGTCCGTCACAGAACCTGAGTACGTTCGGTAAATAGTATATGGTTAGTTAGACGAAGCAGTCAAAACATTGGCCTCAATCAACGAACCCGAAAAGAACAACAGTAACGCGGCGTTCGTACCTCAACAATCAATCAGACAGACTGGGCATACGCGAAAAGTATAGGGGCTTGGTGGTAGTCTGGTTGGTCATGTCGATTGACAAAATCAAGTGGTGCGAAGTAATCTTTTTGTGCATACCTAAATGCCATCTGAAACAATTTCACGAGTGTTATTGTATTCCAATTGGCTAAAACATACATACAGGCTGGCGTTGTAAAGTAGTGCTCTCATGTGTTATTCTATAACTACAGTCGTGCCACTCACTGGGATTTTGAACTCCTGTAAGTTTATCTTTTCCTCTCCTGCAGGATTACTGTGAAGCCTCTTTCACTGAACTTTTTTACGTCACGATATTTTTAATGGAACGCAAAATATAAAAAGGCAAGGACTTCGGAAACAAACTGCTAGCTGTAAGAACGAAGTTAGGGATGAAACTTCGTCTCCCAAGCATGATACACACATGTGCGCTTGCCACGAGTTGGCACGCACCACGAGAATGCAAATTAAACACAGCAGACAATTAGGTCAGCATCGACCTTCGCGCTACATAAATTATCACGATAACCAATCTCCCAAAAGTTCATCAGATTTCCATTGAGGCACAAATATTCAAACCGCAGGACACTTAGATCCAAATTACAGTTAACACAACCGCCTCCAGCAGAGATACATGAAGAAATAACCACAGTAAGGAATAACGGACACCTACCGAGGGAGGGCCAGGTGACCAGCATGCAACGGCAGTAGGATGTACTGCAGCAACTGAGGCGATCCTGGGAGAAGCCGTAAACGAAGCTTGATTTGACCGGAAATCATGAAATGAGGTGCACTTTCCATTTGGATCAGCAATTCCTGACAGGATCAAACAATGGCCGAAAACATATAAGATACATAACTGTTGTGGGAAAAAGCTGAAGAACGATCGAGCCCATTGACAAGACTGATTCGGATCGAACAACGATCGTTTCAACTGTGATCAGAATGCATGCACCAGCTTAAGGATAGGCGGTGGAAATCATCGAGATAGTGAATTCAAACGACAGCTAGAGCAGCCGATGTTCGGCAGTATGACATATCCCTTATGCACACATAAATCACTATTCAAGTTGTACGATTACATCTGATCATGGCTGAGGGTAGTTTGACTTCAGGCACACGAATTGTTGGAATAAATGCGCCGTGAGTAGCCCAGCGACGATCCACTGAAAGCTCATTCCACAGGCTGCGTTTTAATTAGTATTGTGGGAATTTTTACCCTTTCTAAATATATGGAGGGAAGGGAGATATCCCATCACTAATTGAAGAAATGAACCCCGGTCACGATTAGCCAAACACCAAATAGAACAATCAGTCTAGATTTTCATTATTTATGAACAGATAAAGTTATTCAACTGGATACAGACGAGGACAAGACGAAATTAATTGCCTGAAATAAGTCTACAGGATGTACTGAGCATCAGTTCGATATTGAGGAAGTGTTAAAAATAAGAAAAGTTCAAAACGGATGAAATCTACAACGGAATTACGTCAGTGCATTATAAATAAGGTATTCAAATCAAAGTCAAAATAGTTATGTGCAAATAGACAATATAAATTTTTGTAAAAGCACCTTGATATATACGGTGCCTCGAAAGGACGCTTCAGAACAGTCTTATGGCGTTAGGATATCTGGGCAGTTATAGCGACGTTGTAATTAGACTATATATGAGAACATAAGTAATTCATATTTGGATATTTGCAAACGGCTTAGAAGGGGACAGGATTGGAAAAATTTATAAACCAAACTTGGGTGACCCCGGTTTAGTTTAGTTCGTGCAGATTTATCAGAAAACCAAATTGCTTATACCAAAGGAAGTATACATTAAGTTGCGCCTAAAGACGCTGAAATCTGCTTGCTTCACAGGCGATCAACTACGCAATAGTTCTAACTACTTAGCCCGTCCAACGAAAACGCAATATCTCGAGCACATAGTAAGTGGTTTTCTGAGAAGTAAAGTGGCATCGACAATTTCCAAACATAACAGAAAGAACAACTAACCTGGGGATAAATAGTTCGATTCTCCAACCCAAACTGGACCCGCATCGGCATGAGAACGGTATTAGTCGCGGGTATATTTGCGCGCACGCGAACAGGTAGTTCCAGCACACAGCAAGAAAGCAGTTGAAATGTTGTAACCACAATGTTCCTGTCAGCGTCGTTTGTTAACTGAGCATCTCTGTGTATAGACAAAATGCAATGGATGCGATAGATCTAACTGACTGGGAAAATCATCTTGGAATTGAACAAAGCAACAATATGGATCGACGCAAACAGATCTGAGTGTTAAGATTGTGTTTACATCCGTAATGGTCAACTACTTGCTTGGCTCGAAACAAACACAGGTAAACACGTATCGAGACACTTCAAGTCTTCTGCCAAGCAGCCTAAGGTGTACTCCTCAAACTCCCAGGGGAATGAAGATCCAACAACAAACTTACATAGCTGGAGAAAGTCCCGGGTTTATAGCAAAATGTAGATAGTTTAGAGGAGACAGCTATAGTCAAACGCTTATAAACCTCTGATTTCCACTGTTATTATTGAAACGCCAACAGCTCATCTCCATTCTTATTTCACAACTACATATAGGTGACATGAGTAACGAATGACCTTGGGATACACATAAAACAGGAACAGCAAGTAAAGAAACAAAATGGACGAATATTCCATTAACTGTACGAATGTTTGTTAACAGACACAAAGAGATATCCGACAAGCTCAACGTTCACGTGAAAAACCGCAGTCACGAGATATATACAACACAATCAAAGCCAATGGGGACAACGACAATAGTAGCACAGTGGAAAACGTGCTTACCGGCACCAACGGACCTTCAACAGACCCAAATTGACAATCTCGTTTTCCTGGTTGACTTGTGTGACTTTAAGCTCCTGGCACTGGCTTGCACGATCACCAGCTCGGATGGATACTGAGAAAAGGAATAATGAACAGTAAAAATGATAAACGATAGCTCTACATTTCTGAAAAACGCCTACCGCTGAACATGGGATAGACTGCGAAGTCAGTTAATCAATATATTCCAGGATAACTTCTGAGTAACAATGTAAGCTGATGATACAGTGTTACCAGATAGGAACGGTGGTTCGATTTCAAATAGACTGCCCGAAACTAGGGAAAGAAGAAGTGAAATCGACCCGGCCAATACATGACTTTTTACGCTAAGAGGATGTAAAGCGCAGTACACACGGACGAACAAACCGATTCAATCTGTTCTGTAGCTTTTCAATAAACAGACAAAATATAGAAACATAAATCTCATAGTTCGTGGTGATAAGTTTTATCATCGATAAATGACTGCGTAAAGTTTACGATAAAGATGGCTGGAAAATAAGAGGTCGGGCATACTTGATGAACATTCGAGTAGTGAATACACTGCTTTCCGAGTGAGGATATAACAATCAAAAGAAATTCACATACTACTTAAAACTATTCTAAAGAGCAAACAGTTAAACAAAAACTTGGGATCAAAAGAGTAGCAAATAGCTGTTTTTTTTTTAAAGTATACCATAAACTGACACTCCAGGACTGTTTTTGTCTTTGTTTGGACTCACTAGATAGAGAGTCTGAACAAAGTCCGGCTATTTATAGCAACAGCTAGTATAAACTGATAACCCGAGGTGTGCTGTGTGCAAACACATAAAGTATCACAGTCTGTAAGCATTTTGTTAGTTAACTTGTGGTTTCGCTTTGGTAGCGGTCGACATACAGTGGGCCAGTTGAGGTCGAGCGATGCTCGTTCAAGTGGAAAACTGACGTGACAATCATTCACGTATGTCGCAATAGCATACCTCCTTCGAAATATGAATCTTCAAAGCAAACACTTGCAACTGCTGCATTCTCTACTCACTATCCATAACATTTTCCTAGTCGATATGATTTGGGTAATTCAGATATCAGGACTTTTGGACAAATATACTACACAGATTTTTTGCTGGAAAGTCGTACTCTTTTTTATCTTAAAATACAAGGATCGAAACAAACAAGGACAGTGAGGTGCGTATATCTGTAAGAATCACATACCATGTCAATGTTATCTTGGCTACCAAAAATGTTAGTCAACCGCTTCGCTTCTTAAGCAAACATATTCAGCATTCACATCTTCTGCAATCAAGATGGTGTTTGATTATTCGTTTTACAACCGGTCAATGAGAACGTCATAAAACGCAGTCTTACGAACACCAGAAGTGAAGTCTGTTGAAGCGTGTGCCGATAAAAGGAACACAGTTCTCTCCAGGTTTACGTCGATGACAACCTAATTAAACATTCATTAGGATGTAAGTGAACGTTGTTCCGCATCGGGGTTCAAAAACTTTCAACTTCTGCTTTATGGTTTAAAAAAATCAACTTCGGTATTGCAGGAAGTTCTAAATGGGAAGATATTAGTTCGAAGGTCATTCAACGCTGAACCAAAGTGAATGGCGGTGCTAAATCAAGGATCCAGATCTCCGAGATGCAATATACATTAGGCTTCAGACTTGAAAGTGTGCTTGCTGGATTAACTTGCTAACCAATACGTCAGGAAGTGTGAACACTGTACGCTCTAATGTTTACCAACAATTTGGTTCTATGTAAGACTATTAAACAAGTTGGTACCTGAAGAGTCGATGAAAAATGGAAAACCAAATAGATTTATTCATCGATGATTGCTGATTAATGTGACACTCAAGAGCCTGATATGAAAGCGAGTAGTTCGATGGATCCGACCGGAGATCATTTATGTAACATCGATTTGCGAGAAAACTGGGGAAGGTTTTACACAGAGGACTAAATAATACAGCGTCAATGCAATATAACGGGAACTGGAGGATCATTCTAAACCAGGATGTTTCAGACAAGACAGTGATACCTGACTATCATTAGTGATGTGCATGTATTACTACAAGTTTTTCACGTTATCGGATAACTCAGTGGTGATTTCAGTTGACCGCGGGGCAAATATCATATTTAACCAAAAAGCCAGCAGGAATGAAACTACAAAAGTAATTCGCTGAAATATTTACGAGTTTGTGTTTACTACCTGATGTATCTACATACAATTATCAACGCAAGAAATAGGGTCGTGCGAGTAATTCATAATCGATTGGTTGTTCTTCTTCGGAAGGTCTGGTATCGCTGCACACGGAAACATGGAAGTTTCAATCAGTAGAGATCGTTTGATAAATGCAATCACCGCAAATCCAATCACCCATCAAAATAGCAGTACCGATCGGATAAACCAGCAGTCGAAAGAAGTAAGTTACATCCGAGTCGTCAAAAGAAATAATGTCAGCCACTAAACTGATCAGAGTAGTGCCATATAGACAACAACGGAAGCGCGTGCAAAAAGCTTTAGGGTCCATATTACGCAACAACGCCTGGAAATGTGCCGTGAGTAGCTGAGTGCTGGGGACGTTGATTAGACTATCATAACTGCAGTCTGAGACAGTACCCAGCGGAGTTCAAAATCGTCTAGTTTCTGTTCGGCCTTGAAGAGAAAACCGGGCGTGTACAAATCCGAGTCAAACATTCAGCCAACAAACAGAAAGATTCGCTGGCATTTCAGGTAGGTCACGTTTTGGTTTGGTGCTGTTGTACTGCCCAAAACTAGACAAGGAAAATAGTAACAAAAAACGATAGTCTAACCCGCCAACGTCTGAATGGCCGTCACACGTTGTCAATACTAAGCTACAGCAAGCCTATAAACCGCACAAAACACGATTTTGCATTTGAACACAACTGTCGATACACTTCATCATCATCATAGACAGCATAGACATCAGTGATTCTCACTGGTACTCAACTGCCACACAACCGTGAAAAAAGCAAACCCTGTGCAGGAAAAAAGAAAAAAGGGGATGGGAAAGTACCTCACTAATAAAATAGTTATGTCTATATTCAAACATTCGCCATCAAGATGCTTACACCTTGCAGATAAACAACCGAATCATAAGTGAAAGTAAGGCGTAATCCACAAGACAGTTTCCTTACAGCCTTCACTGTCCAGCGTCATTAAATGCACCTAATTCACAGACAACTCGGTCAAACAATGGTAACATTCACGTCATTGAGTTCGATTAGCTGCCAGCCCACCTGGAGTCTCCAGCCATCGACGCTCTGAGTCGCAGTGTCCCCAGCCTGGTAGGCGAACCCAACCTACAGTGGCCAACCCCTTAGTGTAAAACCTCATTTATGTGCGCCAGGTCATCATCTGTCCACCTCGCACCTCACGCCAGTTGAATGCAGCGTCGGAAAAGAGTGCTCGGTGTGGCATCTTTAGCACGTGACCTAACCACCCTAGTCTCTGCAAATGTAAGAAGTGAACGAAAGGACTCGTTTGACAATCGGTGCCGAACATCTGCTTCCTAACCTCCTCGTTGCTTACTCGTTGGTGCCACCCGATACGAGCGATGGAACGAAGATGATGGTGGTCAAATACTTGAAGACGCTTTACGTCTTCTACCCTGAGCGGCCATGTTTCACTGCCGTGAAGTAATACTGCCGTCGCTGTCGCCTAATGTACGTGACTCTTAAGCCTCAGAGAGATATTTCTCTGTCGCCAGAGATTTCCCAGATTGGCGAATATCACCCTAGACTTAGAGATACGCGATTCTGAATCAGTACCCACATCGTCGTCACCGCCGCTAATGCAGCTTCCCAGGTAAACAAATCGGTCAACAACCTCCAAGACTTCATTATCTAACATTAGATCTACGTAACCTATGCAATCGTGCAGAAGCACTTCGCGTCTTGGGGCTGAAAAGCACATTGGTGGAGGACGAAACAGTGTCTAGCATTGTTTGTGCTGCTTCAAAGTTGTCAAACAGCAATACCTTGTCATCAACATAATCAAGGTCAGTCAGTCTTTCATCGGGTACGATTTTCACGCTGGCATCTTGTGAGTGTCGGAGACAATCCACCATTATTTCGTCTATCACAAAATTAAACAAAAAATGGTGAAAGAGGACGTCCTTGATGTATGCTACATCCGGTGCTGAAACTGTCACTCAGTTCACCGTAAACCCGAACCTGAATTGGGGTACAGGAATAAGACGCCGACAGTATGTTCACATACTTAGTCGGTACACCTCCGCATTAAAGCGACTCTAAAAATTTAGATCGTTTCACAGATTCGAACGCACCGTTATAGTCGAAAAATACGGTAATTGTTTGCCAGCGGTAGGTGTGACGCTGCTCCAGAATTTGAAAAAGAGCAAAAATTTGATCAGTGCATCGCCATCCAGAACGAAACCCTGCCTGTCATTCTCTAATGTTTACCTCCCAAGGTGCAGTAAGTCTACGAAATATGATGGATGCCAGAAGTCTAGTAATGGCTAGTGGTAAACTAATTCCTCCATGGGTTTCGCAAGAGCCTCGGGCTCCTTTCTTGAATATGGGATCGATTATCGAGTGATCCCAGCACGGAGGAGTGGTCTCCGTCGTCCACACCAGTTGAAACAACTGAGTTAAAGCCACTACTAACGCCTCCTCACCTTTGAACACTGCCGGCATGAGATCATCCGGGTCAGCAGCCTTATTACGTTTGTGAGCCCAGATGCAACTGCAGACACCAGTGTTAATGGGTGTTTCCAAATCTACCAACAAGAGTGCTGCATTACAAGTTGGTGGCGGCAACACAGTAGAAGCAAGTTAAATTACCATCAAAGTGTTCCGCCCACCGCTCTAATCTTCTGGACTTATTACATATGAGTGTGCAATCTGTCTCACCGATAGCTTCAACGACATCCGGTCGTCTGGTTCCAGTAGCACAGATCAACTTGAACAGTTTGCTGGTGTTTCCTGAATCAAAAGTGGTTTCATCAAGGCTTTCTAGTAACCAAGCTTCACGATCAGCCTTTAGGCCATTTTCAGCATCCCATGGATATCTCTGCTAAACTTGTATGGACTGCCAGGAGGAATGTTTTGTCTGGCTTCTAACAACTCCAGAGATTTCTCTGAGATCCAATGTTTGTTAAGCTTATGTACCCCTGTGCCGCATGTTACAGTATCTGCTTCATACATTGCCTGTGAGATTTGAGTCCAGCAACTAATAGGATCTTCGGGGTGAGTACCACTAAGGCAGCTTTCTAAGCTGGTTTGGTACTTATGCCTTACTGACGGTAAAACCAGTTTCTCAGCAGCTAACCGTTGTAATCCGTGAGGTCGTTGCCCAGCAAATCATCATCACTAACATCGTCACACTAGCAAAAGTAAGAACAAAACAAGATGCCAACGCATTATCCGAATCCAAGTACGTGTTCCAATAAGAACGACAGTCCTGAATGGAACCACACCACCTATAACTGACAGCCGCGTGGTTTATCTCAGACCAGGCCTGATTCGGGGAAAGACAGTGCCAAGTATAACAATGACGCGCACAATACATAAAAGTAGTGTTGACTAAAAATAGTTTATGCCCAGCGTATAGCTGCAACAGTCGCCCCCCATTATCCGAGCGATGCGATGCTATCCCAAATCTGCCACCTAAACGAGACTCAACCTCACCAAGGCGGCCGACCTGGACGTTCATCTCCGGCCATAACGACTATATCAGAGCCACCTGTCGACCGAAGAAGAGCTGCCATATCCGAGTAAAACGCGTCTTTCACGCCGACGTCACTACAGTCAGTAGGAGCATAAGCAGACACAATGAAAAGATTTCTGAAGGCTTTGCATCTAGAGTCGGCCCTAACAGAACCCACCAGACGGACGGTACAAAATTTACTGTTAACAGAAATCAAATCTACCAATGCGGCTGCAGCCGTCATGCTGAGGACTATACCTACTCCAGCTTGACTGGTAGCGGCAGCCGTGGAATGTATAACCAGTATCGGGTAGACAGTGTGGGTGCGGTTAGTTCCACACGTTGACCACTGTCCTGGATTCTAGTCTCTGAAACACAACGGACATCGATATTTAACGAGTCTAACCTTCATTTACCTATCTGTTTTAGAATACGAATATTGAAAACACCTATATTAATTTGCATTCTAGGTCAAAGCAAGGGACGAGGGAGGTCTGGGGCTGAATAGTAAGAGATAGGACTTATCGGCACAGTGTTACTATGATTAGCTATATTTAGTGTGGGACTTGTAGAGTAATTATCAGAAATGGAGGTCGGGAGGGGTCTGAGAGCTAAATATGATAGGATAGTGGGGGAGAGGGGTCAGTAGTGAAATGTTTTCGCCTATCCACCTTGTTGTATGTAGCAGATAGGGCGACCTGGTTTATACTGCGAAATAGCCGATGCAATACTGAATTATTAGTATTGTGAGTATTCACAGTTGTGTGTGGGCTGAGACACTGTCAGGAGGCCCAGACCTAGACAGGAGAACAATTAGGGTTCTCAACCAAAGCCTCTGGTTAAAAAGCCTGTATCTCAAGGCAGCGGTTGGGTGGCAGTGTACCAGAAGTGGTGCTTTTTCTGGAAAAAGATGCCAACCTTCCTCTAGCCTCTAACCTGGAGGACCAGGAGACTGTGTTTGGTCAGACCTCTATCTATTGGCCTGCCTGGTGGCCACACCGTCCAATTTGGTCCAAGATGTAATTGGGATGCGCAAGCAGTTGCACCGCACCAAGGTCCAGTCTCGTTGTCATACACGTTGCGAACACGGCCATAAAAAGCGTTTTGGGGAACTGTTATCAGTGCCGAAGGTGGTTTGTACCACCATGTCCACAGGCCATGACACTGTTGCCCATGGTTAGAATCGAAACGAATGTAGATCTCTCTACAATAGAAATGGTCGACTATCTTGATCGTCTACTTTCAAACGATGAAGTGCGACATAAAAGTGATATGATTACATCTGATACATTTGGAATTTATTAGTGCAAAACGCGCTATTTAGGAACCAATTTGTCAGTGTTTGGATGGCCGAAATATAAATGTAAGAACAGACAAATCGGTAATCATCAAGAGAAGACAAACGAGCAGCATTCAATTAGAAAAAATGACATGGATTTCAAATAAATTGTCGGCTCAGACAACGCATAAACAAAGCACAGAACAACTTACAGTTCTTGATTTGAACATCCTGTTCACCATCCACGAATACAACAGAAGGTGACTGTAAAAACCAACAAAACGTTACTCAGACTGAATGCAACGTTGTAAAAAAACATGCCCTCTGAAGGACCTCATCAAGATTAGTTAAACATAACGTTCCAAGGTGAGTAAGTAAAAATGTTGAACTGGAGAGGGGAGATTAAATAACGACCCCAAGATAGCTGAACGGTATCCATGCCAATTATCAACAGAACGGTTGTGGACTAGAGTTATGTCGCCGACTGCTCCTACGTTAGGGAGACCTAACTTGAACGATCGCCATTGCTTGCTATAAGCTAAATATAATTGACGCATAATTGCAGCTCTGCCGTACCGACAGATAATTCGATTTGGAAAATTCGAGAGGAAGCACCAGACTTAAGTTTCATTCTAATCACAGTTTATCAACAGCGAACAGTATTGTCGAGCTGTATGAGGAGCTGTCATCCTTGTGTTTCAGAACCGAGGATAAAAGCTTCTATTCTACAGACATCACATTAGATATGAGAGCTTAGAATAATTAGAGTAAACAGCGCGATCACCATCAAAATGGTTGGAAAAACCGAGCTCAATTCACTACCGGCCGAGAGTTAGCGCTTAGAAGTGATGGCTCGATCATTTCGTTCACTCCGCAAGCACATAGATCGGGGTCCAAAGTATGCCAAGACAAAAAACGCACTGCTGATGAACTGACGTTGTAAACAACAAGGCAGCGCTGACGAGCAATTGAGCGTGAACCGAAAAGAACGACTACCGCATTCAAGTTAACGGCAGCGGATTGGAAACTGACGGTGACATTCGGAAAATTGCATTGAGATTGCGCGGAACAGTTTACCAGAGAAACCAACACTGCACGACTTGCAACGGATGCGGGGACAGGCCAACTGCAAGAAATCGTGTGTAGGATTGTTGTACAGTTTCACACATTTTTGGACACCTACCAGCAAACAGCTTCGCAGGCCAAGAGGCTTTTGCAATCACAGTGATCAGTGCCGTGATCAATATAAGAATGAAGACTCTCGGTTACAGCTGTCTGGGGCGGAAGACGTTTGGGCATTTCAGGTGGACTACCACCAGAACGCTGAAGTGGTCGGAGTTAGGACAGAACGTGAGAAGCTGATTGCCATGAGGACACTAGTGAAGAATACAGTGCCCGTGGCGCTAGACGCAGAGGGAAAGCTCCTGTGGAGTCGTGGCCGATCGCTGTAGCACTATTAGAGTAAGACCAAGATTCCAGATGGCAACTGTTAGTGGACCAGTTTACCAGAAGTTTCTTCATAGTTGTTCACTACTGACGGACGGATATTGATAAGCTCGCAAAAACGAAGCGAACGTCGGGAGCTATGTCCAAGGCATCGGTGGATGGGAACAAAAATTCCGGTAAAACAACGTTGAAGGGAGTCACAGAGGACGGCGGAACGGTTGAGTGGATGCAGCTACATTAAAAGCTAAGTTCAGGAAGGACAATAAGAAGGAAGCTGCACCAGCTGTGTACAGAAAAACGCCAACAGACGATGGGTATCGGTTGACCATTTAGAAGGTCGTAAAGTAATGCGGCTCATGATTCCCCTTTTTGTTGGGTAAATCCAGAAGTAATTGAGAAACGTGCCCATGTCAACAAGAAAACCGAACAATGCTTGGTCGATAAAGAGGCGGTAAGTTTGTCAATTGCCCATAAAGGAAGCGAAAATCACTGACATTTAAAGTGGTCGAGGGAAGTTATCTATTAGTTGATGGTGCGAAAGAATGTGGGGCAAGTACTGAAAAGCAAACCGCGAATCACCACACCGTTGTACCACCGGTAACATAGCAGACGATCTTTAGAACGGATTTTCTGGTTTCGGCAGATGCTGTCATACACCCGAGACTCTAGAAGCGGTCGATCAAGCACAGTGAGCAGGATAAACGAGATACCGATAATTGCAGTACTCCGTACATTGTACACAAAAAGGCGAGACGGCAGATAGAGTATGTTAGAGAAAGACGTGGCTGAACAAGCCGGTGGCCCATATAAATTATCGGTTTTCTTAACGTGGATACTGGGTAGGTAATAGTCCGGTCATCAAATGAAAAGTTGCTTGTGCGATATGCAACAAACGCATTTAAAAAAAGGAAAATACACGAAAAAATAATAAAGAAAATAAGATAAACAATCTCATAAAATTAAAAGCTTTTCAGAACATAGGAGTGCTATCACAGTCAAGGATCACGCATCGGGACAGAAAAATGTCCTTCATGGTGAGACAACTGTCAGAGGTGACAACAGTTAACGCCAGCTTCCCCTCATAAATGCGTCGTAGGCTTTTGGGGAAACTAGAAGTCAGTAGAAATAAATCCGTGGCTGCGTAAGAAGGCAGTCTCAGTCGAAGAAAAGCGCTACACGAAGAGGGTATATAATACCACGAAAAGAGATGATCATAGAAGAATGAACAACAGGGTTCACATCACAGTCCAAAGTATGGAGGACCGACTGAATGGTGGTATTATGAGAGTCGGTTCTGTACTTCGCTACCTTGTCCATCCAGGCAAGTTGGCTTCCGCAGTCATCCACTATACTCACGTCAAGCACCGCAACAGCACCGTCACGAACTGCGATGACATCGGGTTTGATGAACGTGCTCGCCGTTGGTACTCGCAACTCCTCGAGGACTGTATAACCCAAGTCGCGTAGTCGTTTCGCCAGGTTTTTAGCAAGACAGTTGTGTCGGGTACAACGCACGTCAAAGGTGATCGGGCATCATTGCAGAATATGACAAAAGCTTTCCGGTTGACCACAGTTGCCACGGCAGAGAGCTGGGTGGTCACTTCGGTCACCTCGTGAATTTCGGACTTGAGTCCGCAACGAATAAAGATTCTAGGGAACATGCGGTCTGGGTTAAACAGCCGACGATTAGAGAGCGTGACACTTCCTGAAGAACATGGCTGTCTAGGTTGTGATAAAGCTAATCCATCCACGCCGCATGGGCTTCTTCCTTGTTCGACACCACTACACCTTGAACATGTACCGGGACGTTCACCTCCCTCAAGATAGGTCCAAACGAATCATCTTTGACGACGTTTCGTAGAACTGGACATTGCCTGGACAGCAGTCTCTTCACTCGAGATTTGCGCGAGATGGGAATAGTGATGAACAAACTCGGAATGTTCAGACCGCCCAAACGAAGTGGAGTGTAAATGTAGCTGATTGATGTGTCTTTAGGAAGGCGGAGCCACTGCCGAACAAACTGGCGAGTTGTACAGTCCATAGCCTTGAGCGTGTTACGATGGACTCGGCACAACAATAATGAGTGATTCATCTTTGGTACTAGATGTTTTCTCAGAAGTTTAAGGCGTTGATGTGGCTTTAAGGGCGCTTTGGTGGTGTTATCCAGCATCGTACGAAGCTGCAGACGGTGAGTAGTGAATGCTTCACTCTTCTAGGTGAACGGGACACTCAAATAAGTAACCGTGTCAGAGGCGTTTAGTGAGTGGATAATGTCCGGGTCGAGGTGAATAGACTCGTTAGAGATAGCGGTCGAGTTGTGTTTATGGTGACCGCGAATGATTATGAGCTTAGTCTTGCGCATGTTGATTTTCAGTCTGGATAGTTCCAAGGCACTAGCGGCGGCTGTAAGGTTAAAGGATCCGGCCAAGACATCAGCTTTCATGCGCTTCAAACGTTTAGGCAACAGCTTATCAAAACCTAGAGAGGTGTTTCCTATGTTTTTTTACGATGAGTGAAACTTCTTCTCCAGTGATCGGGTCGATCAGAGGCTAGTCTGGAGGCATAATCGTGCGAGATGGTCGCTCATCAACATGCGGATAAGCCGATAAAACCCCGGACCATTATTCGTTGAAACAATCCGGGAGGCCGCGGTTTATTTTGTAAACAGTTCTGCAGTTGCCAGAAAAAACTGCAAACGCAGCATCTTTTTTACGCTGGTGGTACAGCATTTGAATCGCTGCACAGTTAGCCCTCCGTATCTGCATCCTGGTCACATGACCTCCCAGATTAACACGACCATGTCGTCGATGTACGGAAAAGCTAGTAATTCGAAGAAGAGAGTTTTGATGTGATGTTCATTCCGAGATTAATGAGGAGGAAATCGGTAGCGAAGTATGATGAGATAGAACTTATCAGAACGTGTGACCAATTGAAATAAAGAGTACATTGACTGAAACTGATGGATGATTGGCCTGCGGACAAAATTAGTTAAATAAGGGAGACAGAAACTCTTACGGACAATCCCCGTTTCCGAAAATGGGGAGTGTCGGCAGTGGATAGGGCGAGTTCACTACCACTGAAATTCCAACGTGGTCAACACGTTCCTCTCATGAATGGGCATCTTAGTAGTTGAGGTAAAGTGACGACAGCTCCACATAGAAGGCGCCTACTATGGGTGCCATAAAGATCAGGCCTACTATGACAAATGACGGAGTTGAGAAGGCAACAATGACGGGGCAGAAACCATACTTCGAAAGTATTCTGAGCAGGCATACAACAGCTAAGAACGAGGTGCATTCTAATACCACAGTATCATCAGCAAACGAATAGGTTCACTGAACACAACTGCCCTATTACTAATCACTATCTCACCAGGCTTCTGGTCAGGTAAACACCAAGAAATCGGTAGTTCGGTTTAAATACGGTGGATCTCCTCTACTACCAGTGGATTAAGACAATGAAGTGTTGATACAGTGTGATGATTGCTCCGAAAGAAGAGTAGCGAAAGAAAATCTGAATAGAAGTAGTCAGTAGCTGAGCAGTTTGGCAAAACAAAGATGTTTAATCAAGAAGAAAGGGTGGAATATGAGAACCACTAGCCCGGGCTCGGGAAAACTTGATCAAATAGAAAGGCCCAAAAGCGGAATTTTCGAAGCGAAGTCTGGTGTAAGCGAGCGGAATGGTTTTACAAAAACGAATACACGACAGTACATTAGCTAGGTGGTTGGATATACCAGTGTTATATCTGGTAGAGAGAATTCATTCACAAGTGATGGGAAGTCCAAGAGCTTCAGGAAGAAGAACAGTGCTGTATACTACGCATCAGCGAGCAGTATGACACGACTAACTTGCTTACACTAATCATAATCTTCAACATCAGGAAGATGGGAAACTGGGAGAGAGATGGAAATGTGCATATGCTTTGCGTGTAATATTTGAACGAAGCAACTAGCGTTATGCGACTGACAACAGATGCACAGTGGGACAAAATAGTGTTCACGATCGTTGTTGCTTGGTTTCACGTACCACACGAAGGATGTCCGGCAATCAGTAACTTCCCAAATCAAATACTTTCTTGCAGTCACAACGCTGTAACAAGGGAGTGGAGGTCGAGAATGGTACTCTCCTTGGAAGCTGGCCAGCTAAAACTAAAACTGTGAGTGGTGTCTCACACATGAAAATGGAATCCAACCTGCACTAGTGTGAACATGCCGAATAGTGCGTATTTTTGTCGTTAAACAGCTACGGTCTTCTAATCGTGTAACGAAGTTCACGGTCTCCATGGACCGTGACAGGACTGCAATTCTATGTTGAAAGGTACACTCACAGAAAGAGTCTACTCAGGAGACGGTGAACTCAACTGTCAGATCCATCAATGTAGGAACAGTCACCACGCACAGCTACGACACTAGGTCTTCATGTATTAAACGTTAGGATGCGTGTAACACAACTCTCAGTAAGCTACCTGCTGAAGGTTTTGTTCAGGCATTACTCTTTCGCTACAAAGGGTTCCGGCACTGACTAACAATAGGAAATTTGGCTGCTTACAAAAGTAAGAAAAGTCATTTTCCGGGTTGCTTTTATAGTGGTTAACCGTGACCTCTACGAGAATACAACTTGTAAATCATGATAGAGAAAAAATGCGGATGTATATTGAAGGCAGCTTTTGGTCTGACAAACAAGTGTGCATGACAAATGAGTGAGCTCCTTGAAAACTACAATTTTGACGGTACAATCTGCGCACGCCATTGATCAGTGTGCTGATTTTGAGATTTTGTAGACGACTGACTGCACACTTGACCAAGAGCATAAGACGCCAGTCTCGTACCTAGAAGAAACGTAGTTTGCAGTAATGCATTCAGAATACTGACTTTCAGCATACGAAGAAGTATATAAAGTAAGCTTAAAGCTCGCTCTGTCAAGCATTGTCTCATGTCTCCTGGTATCCTTCTCATACAGAAGTTGTCTACTAGTTTGCTTGAACAAAACAGTCAGAACACGAAAACTGAGTGCACACAACAAGGTCAATACCCCTACTAGTTTGCTGTCAGGTGTTCCCAAAATAAAGTGACATCGGATGTGACGTCTTGCAGATGCTGAGTTTTTTAGCTGATACCAACGTGGCACAATCATAACGCAACAGGTAGACAGAAATCGATCAACATCGTTGCCACCTATCCTTGTTAAATGATTTCATTTAACCGGTTTTGAGAACGGAATCATCATTAAGACTTATTCGACGGATAGGTAAGCATTTAAGAACAATTACTACCAGGTGTACAAACGATTATTGCTATCACTACGTTTGGGACGTATGAGAGTAGACTTTGATTCGTTTATCATAGGATTTCCAGTATTTTGCCTGCGTGCATTGTTCACAATTGTTGCATCGCGATTTGGCTCAGTAAGTTTACTACACTGTTTGATGAAAGAACTAGGGAATTTGAAGAATCGCGCTACAAAGAATAGCAAAAACTTGGGACAGTTGATATCGGTGAATCGAGTTCTTTCAGTACTGTACGGTAAGTTGTCATAGCCCGACCAAACGCACGAAACCAGAATACGACGAGTGAGAGTCTACACTGGTTTACGCCACTCAGTACAAAACCAAATATGTTGTGTTAACCATAAACGTGATCAGTCTGACAATCAACTAATCAAAAACCTATCGATCCAATGTGGTTAGACTACCAACAGCTGGTGAGACGAACAAGTGCAAAATGGTGGTTGAATAAAAGTCCACCGCCCATCTGCAACCGTAGGAACTCGGCCGCAACTTATGTAACATTAGTGTTGATACAGGAACAGCACAACTATAACTGGACAACAATGTGCTACTTGCATAAAGACGAGGAAGTGTCTACCAAATCCGGATTCGATAGACAAACATTCAATGAAAGACGATCTATCTGTACGTTACTAAATAGACAATCATAGGATAGCAACAAAAACATACCAATTCGAATGTGGTGTCTAGCACTTTCAGGTCCCACGGAGAGCTGTTTGTCAGATGCGCTTGCATCAAAAACGGTTCGTCAACAATCAGGTC
The DNA here is from genome assembly GCA_014338405.1 of Paragonimus skrjabini miyazakii. Taxonomy (NCBI): domain Eukaryota; kingdom Metazoa; phylum Platyhelminthes; class Trematoda; order Plagiorchiida; family Troglotrematidae; genus Paragonimus; species Paragonimus skrjabini miyazakii. Next base: position 69,598 of record JTDE01002321.1, on the reverse strand, counting down.
AGAAATAGGTGATTGCTATCATTCAAGATAAACAAAGGAACACAGATAAATTGATGGCTACAAAAAACTTCATTAACATTGTATCCTCGAGATTGCTGTGAATAGTAAAAAACAGCAAACTGATTTGGGTCAACTGACTAAATTCACACGTAACACCATTATCGACAACACCCACAGTAATACATCAACAGTTACTATGGATAAGTAATTGTCATGCGACTCTGAAAGAGGGAAAATAACAGCCTGTGTTGGAAATCAAATATGAAGGGAAAGGAACAAGATCCAATTAACTCAACCTGAGTTTCTCAACTCAAACAATCAACACCAAGGTGTTTACATTTTACAAAACAAACAACTGGGTTACAAGTGAGAGAAGGGTAGGAGCTACAACCTTCATTACCCTCGTTTCATTAACTTTCCTTACACATCAGACAACAACACAGGATTCAGGCAGGTGAGACCGACTGATTCATGTGCCAAAAGTTCGCGTCTGCGTACCCCATTGTACAGAAAGTTGGCAGGGTAATTTGCGGCGCTCAGTCTACACAGACCAAGCATGCATATGAGCACATTCTTAGGCTCAAAACGAATGGACAGGAGTAAGTTAGAATTGATAAGCCAGTCAGAAACTGAGATGAGAAAGGCGTGGCTCTCACATTAGATGGATTTGTGAACAATGCGATGAGTGACATGCAACCAGTCACATATCCGATCGATACCGGAAAGTGAGATATAACAGCAATGAACAATAACTTAAACTACTCAGTGTGAGTGGACTTCAGTCAATGCATATGTTAATGTGCAAGACCACTCGGAAAATGCTTACTGAGACAACAACAACTTGTATTACTCACCTTGGGAAAGTCGTTACTTAACCCGTATAAATTTGCAACAGTGTGATAGGCTTGAGCGTCGAAAATATGGCTAAAACAAAAACTGCTAGGTCTGTACGAAGTGAGAGCTACAATTCGTTCTGTTTGTGTTTACGTCTAACATACACAGTCAAAAATCGGTAACAGAGCCACTTTCAGATTCACCGAGTGAAAATTGTCAAACCTAATCTCTGTAATAGCGCCGCCCTAATGGCATACAGATGAAACACAGGCAAACAAACTCTCTAATGAGGCCACTAAACGCAACATTTGTGCAGAATACGGCATGCACAACAACAGCGTTTTACATTGAATGGCTAACCAAAATGAATCACCCATAACCCTACCGTAGCACATTTTTGTCGCAACAATGCTACTCACTCAGAGCACGAATAAACTGGTCAGGTGACCGCATGTTGTAGGGGTGCATACAGACTAAAGAATCAGACCATGAGTGAGCCGAATAGACGTTTACTACTGAATAATGACAATGAAACATTTAACTGCAGTTGATCAGTCAGAGTTGTGCTCATCCATAAAATAGACAACAGTCAACTATTTTGAAGTGTCGTCGTCCACTTAGACAATGAAAATGGAATGATGCACAGTTATTGAGTTCACTCACTGTTTGGTACATTTATCATTGCGTAACGAAATAAGATGTGTGGTCAGCTTGTGGGTCAAGTTGTGCTGTGTAAAGTTAAATTGACTCAACTCGTCGAACTTAAAGCAGTCACTTAACAATAATCCTGATGACAAAGATCGTACAGAATCAACATTGTCCGTTGAAGTAACATTGCTAAAAGAAACTTATAACGGAGCAAACTAGTAACAACTTAGTGAGAAATATAACGAAAACAGAAAACATATTTACAATTTGAGTTAGAGCTTGTTTTCATCTCGGAGTGATAAATTGTCGGCTTGGGGATGAGCATCGAGAAGCATAACAAAAAGATTTACAACTTAATAATAATCAAGACATTCTTAATACTGAGAAAGTAAACGGTAGTGCTTTTTGATAATGTTTGCAAACTGCTACCGTAACTCCCTCCTTCATTGATAACACGGTTTGGTGCTAGTTTGAATGTGTTTGACTCGAAAATCTTCCATTCTCTCGCCCAAGGTTTCCAGCTGATTTGTACACATTCTCGATAAAGAGTGGACAGGGTGGATCGCAGTGCTCGATCGGCAGAGATCAGATCAATGCACAAAATTCATTATCCTCATTCAGACTTGCCGCAATTTCCCGCAGGTGAACGGTGAAGGGAAGCAAAAATGCGTCTTCGTAACAACCTTCATCAACTAACTCCGTAGTACTGGGCACAAAAACAGTGACCAGTACACACACAATTCACACTGTGTAGTTGTAATTCTGTTACCCAGTAGATGTCATGAGGGACGTGTGAGCCAGATGCCGATTTGATTTAGCGGAGAATAATCGACATTAACTGAAGGTTATCTGGACGACCGAAGAACGCGGAATATGCTGTCCTGTGCATGTCCGATCCGGACGGAGTTGTCGCTAAAGCTCACCCCCGCCATTAATTTACCAAGGACGTAATGATAAGCTACAACTTCCCAATTTCGTAAATATGCGTAGCACAGCTTACAGTCTAGTGTACTCTTGGTGTATGTGCAATTTAAGCTTGTGATCTGGATTTTGCACAGCTTAACGATCACTTCTTTAATTATGTCATTCAGTACAAATCCAGTGGAGATGGCAGATACCGAGGTTCGACTATCTATTGGATGTAGGGCTGATGTGCGCAACATTAGGGCAGAACAGATGCGCATTAAAGAGGGTGATTGGTTTAGAAGGGTTGAACTGAAAACAGTAAAACCACGTTGACTGGAAAACAAAGGATCTCTCGTTTGAGTAGTGATAACCAGCCGATACTGATGACGCTCATTCTGTTATATACAGACAACCATCTTGCCATCGAATGTACATCTACGATATTGAGTTAAGACCCTCACAAAGAATCAGTAGGATAGATAAACATGGAACTGAACACAGCATTACTTCACGCTAAACACACTGAGGTTACAGGCGATTAGCACATTCGGTGGAAACTTGAAATCGGATGTAGTTAGTTTTTCCAGCGAGTAAATCAAGATAATGAATTGCCAAAATGCGTAGGTGCTCGTAATAAAGCGACTGAGATTATGTGTAACCTAGAGGAGAAAATAGGCGAAAAAAATTCACAAATGGGGAAAAAACCCCAGTTCAATTAGAACGGATTACTTCATAACAGCTTTTACATTGTATTTTTCACAGGAGCACATATCGCGTTGTGAGTATGTGTAACGATCACTGTGTGGACGACACTCAGCTTGGCCTTTTAAGCAGTGGGCCACGTTAATCGAGGACTATGCATCCAGGTGTAAATGGCACACACATGGTTCAACGCAACTCAGATCTCACCTTTAGTTAAATGCAACAGTGTACTCAGTGAATGTGGGAATCCATTAAAAATGCAATACAAATAGGGAGTCGGTAAAAAGTATTCTCCAAAACCACTTACTAACCCCTTCAACGTAACACCAACATTACAGCCAATGTAAAATACCTGAAACACTGTTTAAATTTGAACATCTAACATCAGGGTGTTAACACGTTACAAACAAACAAACGAAGTTCAAATAAAAACGGAGTGATAAGAACAAAACAGCATCGTTGTTCCATTTTAACGAGTGACTCTACAAATCAACCAGACAAGAGTAGCATCTCCAATACACAAACCGATCACCAACGGCTTCATTCACAAACTTTGTGAATAAAAATAGCTCCAGCCCTGAAAACGACAGCTATTAACTGGGGCTAGTTCATCAGTAATTGCTTTCATTTTTATATACCAATTCATCATTTGTCTACTCCGCACTTTACACCGTTTGGTTACGGCATCCAGGAGTATTCTAGGCGGGAGACAACTACGTGGCGCCAACCTTACATCTCTCAAACACTCAACTATGTGCATCCTTGAACAGTGAACGAACAAACGAACATGCCATCTTCGTAAACGTTGTTTACTCGAGAGTGTCACCGGGTGCGTACACTTGAACACAAATGCCCATGTAATGGAGAAGTGTATCAATTACCTCATTAACAATCTCGCCGAAAGTTTGAGCCCCAAACGTGAGGTGGATAAGTTCGAAGCGTTTGCTAGTACTAATTAAAGTAACAGAACTTACAGTTTGTTAGGTTGCTGAGTGAATTACGTTTCATGGCGAACAATGAGGCTGTGGCTGAAATACCTACGGGTAACCCCAGTAACTAACGTGCTAAGCCATCCACCAACTCGGGGACGTCAAGAGATGCGATTATGGCCGAACTATGAACTACTTTGCAACATCATCATCATAACAGCCATGAGCCTGACCAAAAGGTACTGTGGCTCGGGCCGCCGTTCACCTTAACAGTGACGTGGAATATCTTAGAAGAAAACGTTACTAAGAAGGTTGAAAATTATTGGCAGAAAACTTAGGGGAAGCAGCGGAAATGGTATGGATACAGGTACGCCATTGGCTGCGACACATTGCCATCTCAAATAGCGTTTCTAACCAGCGGTTTGAGTGACCACGAAGACCCCAGACAGGCAGGCGACATCTACCCACTTTGCTCAGTGGAGCAGTCAACGTCTTCATATTTTGTGATCACGTTGTTGCTTGACC
>JTDE01002321.1:31236-53873 GCA_014338405.1 Paragonimus skrjabini miyazakii | reverse complement strand
GATTCCGATCCGATCGACGATGAACTGATCACAATTTTATCCTGCGATGGGTCACGGAGCACGTACACTCTTACTGACAGTCCACAGTCATGGTCGTTTAAGACTTGACTCCCTTGCTCTGGAAAGGTCTCCTTCGCAAAGGAGTTCCACAGAACTATATGAATATGTCAATATCACTGTATGCTCTGCAAAGAGGGTGGGTTTATGGATGGCTGTCTGGAGTACTCAACATTTCTAGTGCTGTTCAATTCCGTTAAATGCTGTCACGGATAGCATTATGGGAGGTGTGTGTGATGACTCAAGTTAGCTTGATGCTGATATTTTGCCTAGCACCAAACTGATTGGCATGGGGTATACGGACGGTGGTGTTCCGCTTGACCCCGGACGAATCACCGGGCTGGTTTGTATGATATGTGCTTTGCACCTTCAAACTGAAAAGTTCTGCTTCATTCGCATTCCCACGTTACTCTTGCAGGTTGCCAGTCTGACGCCATGGTCCGCTTTACATACCTGGCTAGCATTATCTTAAAAGCTTGTAATACTGCTGATGATATATAAGCGAGAACAACAAAGGCACGTGATACCTTTGCCAACCTACTCCATTTGCGGCTTAGAAATACCGTCCAGTTGTTGATCTTGAAAGGAAAAGTATATTATGCCAGTGTGCGTCCTGTGTTGTTCTACGTTTCGGAATCGTAGCTTGTTCGTGACGAAGATATCAACAGATTTGCTTTTTGACCATCGTTGTCTGCGCCATTTGGTCCTCATCAACTGGGATGATCACCAGCAATGCGGTCGTTCGCCAGCGCGTATTTCTAACCGCGTAGGATTTCCAAACGATCGGTCAACTGGTCAGGTTTCATAATCTGCGGTGGCCTGATCATGTACTCCACATACCAGCTGAGCATTTGCCGCGCCGCCCCTTATTTACTGGGACCATCACAAGTTGAATAAAACAGTGTGGTGATTCAACAACAATGTGGTTACGAAAGATGAAGGCTCTGACCACACCGTTCGATTGAGTGGGTTTATGTTACTTGACCGATTGGGATTCTAGTGGTCACTCAAATCGACTGTTAGAAACGTAGCAACAACGTGCCGCAGGCACTGATGTGTGTGAATTCATAACATTTCTAGTTCTTCTCACTGACCTTACGGTATCCCTTATAGTAAAAATTTCCTTCCATGCTATTTCATGTTACTATTGTGGTGAGTGGTAGTCCGAGCAACAGCTCCTTCTTGTCAGGCTCACGACCGTTATAAGTGAATGAAATGAGTATCACTCACCCATATATATATATATATATATATATATATATATATACTGCTACCTTGGCGAGGTGGTCGAGCTTGTGTACTGTTTTGATACGGCAGACTATGCTGACTAGGACTCCGGTCCTTCCAGGTTCAACCTTGTCAGACAGGCCAAGGGGGAGCAGTCAGACGAAAAGCAGTTACACCCATAGGAGTGCTTAGGTAGTGAGGCACGATCCTATAGGCATACAGCAGAACTATTTTCATAGCTGCGGCACTGCTGTCTTCCGTATCAGAAAGAAGGGGGTTAGAAAAGGTACCCTCAAACAAAGAGCACTCCGATCGCCCAACGGTTGATCGTAACCGCCGGCGTATTACCCAATGCGGTCGAAAAACATTTGTAATCTCTCAAAAGCCTGATGTAGCTTCGAGTACATCCACTGCGCGAGGCAGTGCACAGAATGAGACATCATTGTTTTATTCACTGCGCCCTCGGGCTGGGCAAGTCCCCCAATGCCAAGTGAGTCAGACTCTTGAGTCATTGGCTCCGGGTGGGGTGCCCAAGAAAACCCTATATCCTGTTGTCTCTCAGGTCAGACTTTTGAGTCAGAGACTCGGGGTGGGGTCCCTCAAGTCAATCCCCTTCCGCGGCATAAGCGACCGGGAAGTATCAGAAACTATCGTTCTCTCGACAGTGACATTACTAACCGATCACGACTTTCTCATACTCTGTTACCCCCTACTCCTTCTGCCTTCTATGTGCCTTCGGGCGATAACTGTTTCCTGAGGCCAAGACAACTGGTAAACATTGGCGCCTTCAATGTCCGCACTCACCGACAAGCAAGCTGCTCTGGCAAGTACTCTCTCAAGTCTGGGTATTGATGTGTGCTGTGTGTCGGAGACCCGAGTCTACGATTCTAGCAAGGTTATCCATTTGAGCTCACCTCTAGATAACTGTCGATCTAAGCGCTTCTATCTCAGGGTTTCTGGTGATGCTGAAGCTGAATCTAGTGGTCAAGCTGGAGTGGGAATCGCACTGAGTTCCAGAGCGGAGCAATGCTTGCTCGATTGGATCCCAGTGCACAGTCACTTGTGCGCTGTCAAACTCAATACGCCGGTAAAAGTCTGTCGACGCAAATCAGAGAAGCGTTGTGTGTTCATTATATCGGCGTACGCTCCAACGGACAGCTGTTCGGATACTATCAAAGATGAGTTCTATGACGCCCTCGTTGACCTTCTGAGGCAAACTAAACACTCAGACATCATCATACTAGCGGGCGATTTTAATGTTCAACTTCGTCGTCTTTCTTCGGATGAGAAGCGGCTGGGAGGTATGGTTGGTGTCAGGGCACAACGCACTGATAATGGCGAAAGACTTCTGCAGCTGTGCGTATACCACGGTCTGTATGTTTCGAGCACCGCATTCCAACACAGAAAGAAGCACTGTGTTAATTGGAAACCTCCGTGTGCCACCCAACCGTGGACACAGTTGGATCATCTAGCAGTTAGTTACAAGTGGCGCAACTCTGTTAAGGACTGTCGTGTCTTTTGGAGCAACCACCTGGAATCGGACCACGCTGTTGTGCGTGCCCGTTTTGTTTTTATTTGCCCAGAGGATCTACGCTCGTAAATGCAAGGTACTTAACTGGCATTCGAGCGAGGAGGATGCAAAGAACGCTTACCAAAAGGCGTTGACGAAGAAATTGCTCAGTTCGAGTCAGGTGAGTGATCCTAACGAACACTGGGAACAAATCGCCGAAGCCATGAGAGCATGGTGTGAACAGGCATGTTCCGAAGGAGCTGTTCAGTTGCGACAAAACTGGATTTCCGTCACGTCGATAAACCTCGTGAACAAGCGTCGCTGGATCCCACCTGGTTCTGAATATGATGACGACCGTCGAGAACTTAAACGCAAGCTGACTAAAAGCTTGCGCAAAGACCGTGGACATTACTTGGTCGAACAATCGAAAGAGATGGAAAAAGCCTCTTTATCTGGGAATAGCACAACGCTTTTTTCCTTGATCCGTGGTTGTACTGATCGTCGAGTCGGTGTGAGTGAGACCATATGTGAAAAAGATGGTTCACTTGTTACCAGTCAATCTTGACTTGACAGGTGGGCTGAACATTTTGAAGAGCAGTTAAGCTGGCCTCAATCAGATTATGTGGATGACGGTACCCGATTGGTCAGTTATTACATTCCAGACAGTCCTCCGTCGGAAGCAGAAGTGGTCCTGGAGCTTAAGTTATTGAAGCGTAATAAGGCTCCTGGTCCAGACATCCTCCCTCCTTCTCTTTTCAAGGATGGTGGGGAGAGGTTGATATCAGAACTGACAAAACCCTTCAGACGATCTGGGAGACTGAAGAGGTATCTCGTGATTGGTGCCTATCAACATCCATTCCAGTTTTCAAAAAGGGGGCCCGAAGTCAATGTGACAACCACAGAGGCATCAGTTTGGTGTCTATTGCGTTCAAGTTACTCACTTGTCTCATTTTACGTCGGCTCACTAAGCCCAGAGAAAGTCAGATACGCAAAGAACAAGCAGGATTCTGATCGGGTCGAGGTTGCGTTGATCATATTTTTACCTTGCGACGGATCTTGAAACATCGGCACTGTTACAGACAGCCGAAAGTCGTGGTCTTTCTGGACCTAAAGGCTACTTTCGGCTCAGTTGCTCGTAACGTTCTCTGGAGCTGCTTTCTTCGCCAGGGAGTACCAGAGAAATAAGTGAATCTACTGAATGCGATTTACACCTTCAAAGTGTAGTGTTGCTTCAAGACTTGGGCACTTCAACTCCTACCTTCTTCATTGCAGGTAATCCGCTTGAGACTGTGGACAGTTTCACATAGTTGGGTAGCACTGTCTCGTCAGTCTGTAATATTGCTGATGAGATATCAGCGAGGATTGTCAAGGCACGAGTTGCCTTTGCCAAACTGCGTCCTCTGTGGCGTCGAAAAGACGTTCAGTTGTTGCTGAAAGGAGACGTATATAATGCCTGTGTGCGTTCTGCTTTGAATTATCGTTCAGAAACTTGGCCTGTTCACAAAGAATATATCAACAGGCTAGCAGTGTTTGGCCAACGTTGTCTCCGCCTATTGGCCCATATTAAGTGGACTGATCGCGTGAGCAATGTGGCAGTTCGTCAGCGCGTATTCCGGAACGCTCGGGATGCGCGATCAATCAGTCAATTAATCACGGTACACAGCCTGCGATGTTTGGGTCACGTACTCTGTATGTCATCTGATCGTTTACCGTACCGGGCATTATATGCTGAGGCCACCAACATCTGGGTCAAACCACGTGGTGGTCAAGCAACAACGTGATCACAAAATATGAAGACCATGACTGCTCCACTGAGCAAAGTGGGTCGATGTCGCCTGCCTGGATGGGATTCTCGTGATCACTCAAACCGCTGGTTAGAGACGCTATCCGAGATGGCAATGTGTCGCAGCCAATGGCGTACCTGTATCCATACCATTTCTAGTTCTTTCGCTTAGTCTTGTTTCAATAATTTTCAACCTTCCTAGCAACATTTTCTTCCAGGATATTCCACGTCACTGTTGAGGCGAGCGGCGGCCCGAGCCACAGTACCTTTTGGTCGGGCTCATGGCTGTTATGATGTTGATGACTCATTCACCTACCTGCCCCTCTTGGGCACATCCTGTGTGGAGGACAACATCACAGCTTTCTTGTGATCTATCGGAAAATATCACCCTTGAATCGAGACTGCGTCAGGAGTAAAACTAATTTCAGGTTGCATTCACCGTCTGGGGTTACGGCTGGAATGTGCGGCTGCTAATACTTCCTTTAGTTGAACAGGAAAAAGCCCGTTGACGGTAATCTCCTCACACGATTGCATATTCGACAGTTATGCGGCTTTCCGGAGTGTCGCTTTCGTTAGCCCAGAACCCATGTTGAGGAACTGCAAAATTACCACGCCAATGTCAGGGTTGTAATCCGCTTGTGATCGTAAATCAAAATATGGAATACTATAGTAGCGACGAGAATGAGATATTTGTACACCAAGCAGACATAAAATATGATACACCATCTTTATAACAAAGACTGAAGTCAAAAACAAATGCGTTACAGCAGTCAGCTTGACGTGACCAGCAATGCACGAGCACCTAACACATTTCATGAGTTCTGTCGTACAACATCATCTGGCCAGAACCACGCATTGTTTTTTTTACGACGTTCATTGGGGGAAGCCTTGTCATCTACTACGCCGATTCGCTGTGAGGTAACGGTATGTGTTGTATAACAGGCAGTTTCGTTGTGAGCAGTATACTACTCACAAACGACATTCCGGAGAAAAAGGGCAAGCCTCAACGCCAGGAAGACGAAGGACCAGAAGACATTATCGGAATAGTGTGTATGTGTTATGGGGAAAGTGCTACCAGGGCGAATGATAACGTACCGCCACCAAGTGTATGTGAATGCACGTTAGCCGTGCAAATGAGTGTGCGCGTTTGTGGTCCCATGTTTAACATGATCTGTACAGGGGTTCGTGCAATAAACGAATGTGCAGGCCGAGCGTCTTTTGTGGTCACAACATATGGAAGTCACTTTTAAAGACCTTTTTACCTCCCGACACGATGTATAATCAACGGGATACACTACAGTCCGGTCAAAGCTCACTTAACTAAACGTGACTGGACTATGTTCATTCAGCGATTGTTCTGAGTAATGTTCGAAGTTAACGCTAGCTCAATGTTGTTCGGCAGACGTGAACACTACACATCTTCGTTCGATCACACCGAGCTGAATGGAATGAACAGATGATTGTGATGTGAGACGTCGAGTTGTGGTTCTCCCCGGCACATTTCGTCAGAACGAAAGCAAATGTGTATTAACAGTTAATTTGTTCGTTGTAAAAAAGCTTTGGTTATAATAAACACAAAATCCCACCACAAATTAAGGAGACATTCCAGAGCCAGACACTCTCTTCGTTCTGTTGCAATGGTGCTCTGTCGTACATCATTTCGCTAAATGGCGGTTGCATGATCATTCGCTCAGCAAGATTAACAGTTGAATGGATGATAACACTGTCTATCATGTTCAGTAGAGGGTGCTCGACGAAACACAGAACGCTGATTTACAATCGTTGACTAAGCTTTGTAGATATTCCGTACCTTCACATCTCCATAACTTCATATGCAAATGAGTGAGTAGCAGTTGTAATGAATTTTCGTAATATGCGAAATCTCTAACAATATGCTGAATACCGGTGTCAGCAATGTGTTATGCACAACACAGTGTGCACCGGAATTTTTCAATAGTGCCACTTTCCTATACAGTTTGAGAGGAATGACTAAATCGGTACATAGTAACAGATTTCCAGGCGAAAAACGTTCTATCCAAACTTGTTGTGGACGTGGAGCCCACCATACGGCTGAGTACACAAAGAACGTAGACAGAAACGCAAACCAATAAACACGCTGTGAAACTAACCTTGATCAGTTGTCCCAAAGAGTGTGGATCCAAACATAACAACACCGCCTTGATCGAATCAGATGACTCCAACCGGAACGGAATCGACCAAGACTGGGAAGTCCGAAACGTTCCGTCACCACGACGGCGACCGCCGGAACTATCCATTTCCGAGGCAGTAGTGCTCTGAAAAGTGAAATTAGAAATAAAACAGACGTAGACGATCAAATATGGAGTGCTCGCTCAACAGGAAATCAAACACATCCGCAAGTTATCACTCACCTGATGCAAAAAGTCCACACTGATACGATGGATATCGAAGGGGAGCGGAGCATTAGATCTGTAGACAGTAGATAAATAATGCGAAGGCTGTGATTATCTGACTTTGGTGATACAAAGATTGGGTGTATTAAATCTGCTGAACAGAATCAACTCATCGGTTTCGCAATCGCCATGCGGGTAAGGCCGATCAATAGCTCGTAAAAGTAAATTAGAACTTTACATAGGAAACTGACAAACACACACAACTGCGAAAGACTAGAGATTAAACTAACTGAGTTAAGAGTTTCAGAGAATAATGTACAAACAAATGAAAATAGCATCGGGATCAATTAACTGCGGATAAAGATTACGTATTAGAGATATGTGGTAGAGGATATTGTGATTGATCAATGGCGCAAGGCCTAACACGGTTGTCTCATGAATATGCGACTGGAGTTCACATCCCGATTGTGGCAAGGATACACACAGCCAACGGGTCCTAACAAAAGCGAAAGTTGAGTAAAGTGTTTTTTGTCGAAAGAGACTGGCTGAAACTCTGTGGAAAGTTGACAGCTTTTACACTAAAAGGCGTCCTCTACCAAGGGATGGTGAGCTACTCATACTCAGAAAACAGATGCGCGTAATACGAATTCGTCATCAGGTAATAATTACACGAGTGTCACTATCACAGAATTACGATAAGTCGTTGAGGACGAGTATAGCCAAAGCGGCAATCGACACTTGCCAGATAAACCAATGCAACATTAATATATAGCGAAGACGTGGACTGTTTATTAGCGCTCAGCAATTGAGCCAACTAAAAGAGTGAGTCAAAAGTGAGAAGTGGAATGGGGAGGCGCAATTTCTATTGAATATTTATAATAAGATCGATATATCTGATATCTGACTTCACTCTCAGCTTGGACTCGTCGAATGGAACGGAACAAAAAATATGCAAATGAGTGACTATCATTGTTTACAAATACCGCCCGTCACAAGCGATGTTATAAAGATCAGCAACTGAGGGAGTAACAGCATCAATCTTTGATTCCGGAGATTGCCGGTTCGAATCTGGACGAAAGTCGGCAGTGCGGTAAACTGTCGAATTGAGGGTATCATCCTAAAGTGTGACCTTCGTAGAAACGGCAGACGGGGAGATATTTATGAGTGAAAACGAGGTAATGATATGTTTCACGTTGTACTATCCGCAATCGTACACTACTGATTCCTTTAGGCCATGGCCGAAATTTGTCATATTGGATTTCAACCACAAATAGAAACGGTTGTATTGATATCACGAGTATGTGCGCGTGCATCTATGCCTGTACAATGCTCTCCTAGTATAGAAACACACAAGATGGATAAATAATGCTCTTCATTAAAAAACACCACCATTAACATTGGCAATCTTTCAAAGTGAAGATCCTGTCAATATTGTGTACTCGTTCCAGCGACAGAATTACTCAAATATCACTTCTAGTTCCTTTTTAAGACCAACTCGACGCTTATGACAGCACCATATTAATTCCTTCAGTCACACGATATTCATATTATCATGGAAAGAACGTGGCAAAAATCGTTCGCAAAGACCTCAGCACACATGAGCTACTTTAATGGTATAGGCGTTTATTCGGTGTATCATCTTTTACTTGAACGGATATTTGGGTATCGATGGATCTAACATTTATTGTTATTCTAGCTCCTAAAGCTTGACGGCATTGAACCTTTGGTTCCGCGAACTCAACACCATCGCTTCACTCATATATACGTTACAAAAACACAGAAATCAGAGCAATTACGATCAAAACAAGTTAACTTGGGTATAAATGTTTAAGTGATGATGTGATAACTAGGCTTGCTGAAATAAAATTAGTTTTTTAGTATCAGGTTGAAAGTCATTGAAAAAAAATCTTTGACTCGCTCTTCTGTTGCTTCCTCCTAAGCAACCTTCTTAGTAATGACACAAGGAGTCTTCACATTATCCCATGTTGGGAAAGACTGCGTTAAATCATCCATTCAAAGGTGATCATCTTTGATAGGAGAAAATCAACCCAAATATCACTGATGATGCAGTACTGTAAGTCTATAAGTTTGGCTGCCCTCTTTCGTGGGAAGAAAACTGGGCACAAAGATAAACTTACACAAGGTAATATGAGAAAATTAATCATATTTGACACCAAAATATTAATCGAAAGACATTTTCATTTTGGGCGGCATCATCACCTTAAGCATCACCAAATTAGTGGCTGTCAACATTGTTTAGTTGCAGTTCAATCATGAAAGAGAAATAAATAAAAAAGTCAAGATGTAAAGATGAAAGCAGATGAGAGACATAAAAAATCTAGGTATGAAATCAAACAATCAACATCAAAGATACCTATAACTTGCAAACAAGCAACTGAGTTGCAAATGGAACTGAGATGGTAGTAACATAAAAGCTTCCCCGCGGCTTCCAATGTCCCACTTCACTAATTGTAATAACCTTAAAACGACAAAATGATCGTATCCTACGAGAAAAAGTACATCTCTGATCAACAAAACAGCATACGGTGAACCCAGGTATAAACCACTGTTACGGAGAAAGAAGACAATCCAAACTATTCGTGACATGTGATCTAGAGTAATCGAAAGATTATGCGTCTACGCTGTGGCATTTACCGTAAAAGTAGCATCCAATTATAAGACAGGTAAATTAAGAGGAACAAAGTGAAGGGGTATACGCAAAAACATTAGTGGTGTTCATGAAAGCAAACGTGACGTTTACATTCCAACAACGTCAGTGAAGATTAATCGAACTGATTCGAGGGTTACGAATGAAGAGTTGCGACTCGCACCACAAAGCCGAAATAGACAAACCTGTTTTTACTGGAAACATGCAAAACCTGACATGAGTAATTCATTATTGATAGCTGTTTTGTGAGAAGGTAATGACACTGAAAATGATGACATTATGGATAATAAAAGAGAAGACGTTGAAGAGAATGAAACGTTTTCCATTATACTCACCATTCTACACAACACTTCGTGTTAGCCATATGTAGAAATTATTCCATGAGGTGAGACTATCGAGTACAAGCGACAGATTGCAAAAAAAAAACAAGAAAATAACCAGGCTGTATAAAAAAAATAATTATCTCGATAACAAAAGAGTTGAGTATATCGAGGTGACACTGTGATGACCACTAAAGGCACTTGACCGAGGAAGTGGTTTACTCCAAGAAAACCATAACAGATATGTGAATATATAGAGCAACGAATGCAAACATTCGTTCGCATAACTGCCGTGTATTCATATCCATGACAGTGGTGCAGCCACATTCTCTTTGGTGACACGTCACGCATCGTGCACATGCACCTGTCCAACGTTCGCTTCTAGTCTCTGGTCTTCTTTTCACTGTGACCTGTTCTATAAACTCCGCACGTACCGATCACAGTATACTATTCACGAATGAAGCTGCATTTTATACGACAAGATCCTCAGCTAAAACAGATGGCTCCAAAATTCAGCCCTCTTCACTGATTGGAGAATTTTGGTAAATCCCGATGATGTCCGTTTAAGGAAAGTTGTTGTAACAGCAGGCGACGCAAAATTACCTAAAGAAGCGCGAAAACCGTCGTTGGTCCTAACTTCAAGTGTACCACACAAACAGACAGGTTAAAATGTAGCTCATTGGTCGGTAAATTTGGAAACACTCAGTAAAACTCGTCCGCAATCGCGTCTCGGTTCTGAAACGCAATAGGGATACTGACCCCGATTATCTCGCACCAGTACTTTGCAAAGTAAGTGAGGAGGCGTTGGTAGAGAAGTGGACGCAGTTGTTTCAACTTATGTGGACGAGGGGGAACATCGTTCTGAGTTTGCTTTGATCTATCATAGTTCCCATATTCAAGAAAGAAGTCCGCGGCTTTTGTGAAAATCAGACGAATTAGATTGATACTAGCCATTACTAGGCTTCTGACATCCATTATACTTCGTCCACTCACAGCAGCTCGGGAGGCAACATTAGCGGAGAACAGGCAGGGTTTCTCCCCGTGTGGGAATGCATTGATCACATTTTTACTCTTCGTCAAATTCTGGAGCAGCGTCATAACCACCGTCGGCAAACAATTACAGTATCTCTCCACTACAAAGGTGTGTTCGATTCAGTGGATCGATCTACTTTTAGAATCGCTTAAACGCAGAATTAAACCGACGAGGTATGTGAACATACTGTTTACGCATTATTCTCATACTTCAGTTTAGGTTTGGGTTTACGGTTAACTGTGTGACAGTCTCAGAACCAGGAGCGGCGTACGTCAAGGCTGTCCTCTATCATCACTTTTGTTCAATTTCGTCATAGACGAAATAATGGAGGATTGTCTACTGCACTCACAAGATGCCGGCGTGCACCTCCTACCTGGTGAAAAACCGACTGACCTTGGTTATGCTGATGAGAAGATGTTGCTGTTTGACAAAACTGAAGCAGCAAAAACAATGCTAAACGCTATTTCGCACTCCGCAAAATACTTCGGAATGCGCTTTGCAGGCTCAAGGTGGGAAGTGCTTCAGCAAGATCCCGTGATTACGTGGACATCAATATGGATAATGAAGTCATGGAGGTTGTTCACCGATTTGCGTACGTGGGAAGCTACATCAGCAACGCCGGCGGAAGTGTAGGGAATGAAATAGAGTCACGTATCTCTAAGGTTAGGGTCGTATTCGTCAATCTGGGGCACCTTTGAAGACAAAGAGGTATCTCACTGAGGTTTAAAGGTTATGCATATAAGGCGACACTGTGGGCTGTATTAGTTCAAGGCAGCGAAACATGGCCGCTCAGGGTACAAGACGTGAACCGTCTTCAAGTTTTGGATCACCAATGTATGCATTACAACGCTCGCAACGAGTGGTATCAACGAGTAAACAACGAAGAAGTTAAAAAGCGGGTATCTCGTAGTGATTGTCAAACGAATTCTTTCGTCCAATCTTTACATGTGCCTATATTTAGATAGATACGTCGTGCATTACAGGTGCTAGCTAGTCGTCTGCCACACCGAGCACACTTTTCAGAGACTGCCACCGACAGACCTGAGGTGCGAGGTTGACAAATGATGACCTGGTGTAGAAAAATGAAGTCATTCACGAGGGGATTGTCCATTGTAAATCGGGTTTGCTTATCAGGCTGGGGAGTTCGCGACTCACAGTCACGGACTGGAAACGTTAGGTGAGATGGCGTCTAATCGGGCTCAGTGGCGTGAATGTTACTATTGTTTGGCCAAGTTGTCTGTGAAGCAAGTGCACTTAATGACGCCGGACTGTGAAGGCTGTAAGGAAGCTGTCTTGCTGATGACGCCTTACTTTCACTTATAGCTTGATGGTTTATTTGCAAGGTGTTGGCACCTTGATGTTGAATGTTTGAATATAGGAGTAACTATTATTTTAGCAGTTACGTCCCTTCTACCCCGTTTCTTCTCCTCTCTTCCTGCACATGGTATGCGTTTTTTCATGGTTGTATGGCAGTTGAGCACAGGTAAGAACCACTGATGTATTGCTGTCTATCATAATGATGATCACGATGATCACACGTGTGGGTTGATCAGTACCAAGCTGATGATATTGTGATAACCTACTGGACCGTCAGCGCCGTTACCACTCCATCCCTGTTTGGGTGAATCGATAAGATGAAACGGTGTCACGAATACTAGAATGTTCAGCCATCAAGTGGTACATCAGACAGTGGGCACCGACCAACGTGTGTTCGGCCACGACCGAAGAGACACAATCGGCATAGATTAAACTATAAAATGG
Organism: Paragonimus skrjabini miyazakii; assembly: GCA_014338405.1. Classification (NCBI taxonomy): domain Eukaryota; kingdom Metazoa; phylum Platyhelminthes; class Trematoda; order Plagiorchiida; family Troglotrematidae; genus Paragonimus; species Paragonimus skrjabini miyazakii. Next base: position 41,142 of record JTDE01002321.1, on the reverse strand, counting down.
GTACCGCTTTAGTGTTAGGTTTTAGCTGATCAAGAAACCAGAGAAGGGCACAAAAAGCAAAACCTGTAGACTGGAATAAATGTAAAGTACGCTAGGCTGAAACGTCTAGCATTCGAATGATTTACCGATACCACCACCGTAAAAATACCTGAGCAAACTTGCGGTGATTAGGGGTTCTATGCCTGGTTTCACGATGTTTATAACCCATTTTTAGTAGTTAGGTCCCTTCTCCTCCCCCGCTGTTTTCTTGCTTTTTTCCTGACTAGGGCTTGATTTTTTCTCCATAGTTGTGTGATAGTTAAGCATTTGCGAGACCAGTGATGTACTGCTGTCTGTGACGATGACAACGACGGTGAGAGCAAGCTTAGAAGTCGACAACAATGCAACTTCTCTAGAACACGTGTCAAATTTATAAATATCGAGGAACACCGGATAGAAGCGGAACAGACTGCGTCCATCGTCCGACCAAAGAACGCTACTCAAACACATCGAAAATACAAGTACTAAACACAAGAAAGTAAATTCAGTCTGGGAGCAATAAATGACGCACCGGAGAAAAACAACCAGCTGTACCGGACGATCCACTGTGAACTGTGCTTCCGTGAAGGCCACTTTACATTCGACTGAAAAAATAAAAATAAACACAGATCACGGATGTGATCTACAGCTCCAGAAAGACAAGCCAACAGCAAACTTAAAAGTCAAAAAGGTTCTCCATCTAACGGTATACAACATAGAAGTAAACCCATCTACTTAGGTCACGAGCTCACGATAGCTTATTTGCAACAAGGTTTGACTACCAATTACACTCTTCTAGGTCAGTTGCCGTGAATGTCATTGCTTAAGATTGGGCAGTCAGAAAATAACTAATAAACCTTCCATGTCATATAGTTACGAGCAAATTTTGAAGTGCAGGTCGGAAACACAAGTTAGTTTTTTTAAGGTAGAAAAGTGATAATGGCGCTTACAAGTATTGTTATAAGTATTAAAACAAGTATTGAAGGCGTTCAAGAACGATACGCTGATTAAATCAATAGTAGCCACAATAAGGGCGATATTAATGAAGAAGCAAACTTCAACTTACTGCATACATGTAAACGGCTCACGTTTAACGAGAGCTGTCTTGTAGACGGAATACTTTTGTTTTGGGTTTGATCTTCATCTTTAATGCAATTAGTAACAAAATCCTCGTCAAGGGATTCGGCAGTAGTCATAGCGTTGATATCACAATCCAAAACATCGAGATTTTGTTTCCACAGTTTGACTGTCTCCTCCGACGCCTTACCCAGTTCAGGTGCAACGGAGGCCAGATCTGGTACAATGCCCTATAACACAGATAAAAATGAGTGCATAAGTCTGAACTCAACCTTTTGTGCTGATGAATGAAATTTGTAGGGTAACAATGAGAAGGACACTTATCGGAGTGAAATAATGTAGAGTATTCAAATCCTTAGGTAGTACTGAATGTCAGTGATCTTGGAGGCGTTATCGGAGACAGACTTGACAACCATTGGGCTAAACAACGACGCTCTGCTATCAGAAAGACTGCCGGGGGATGGTTCGAAGCTGTAGCATGAGCAGATCAAACATGAAATTTCTCTTCAAAAAGGTTAATACATACCGACTGCCATGGAGCTGAGAAATAACAAAACGGCATGTTAATGAGCTAGATTTGCAAATTTCAACCTAGTGTCGTTTTCTTCGCGCTGTCCAGATAAAGATCCATACAGGCTGAATAGAGGCAACAGGAACGTTGCAATTAATCTCTGGATGATGCAGTCTTCATCAATTCTATATCATTTAACCAAACGATTTATTGATACGCGTACACCCCACTGAGTGTGTTGTTCACTCGAAGTTTCCAGGATTAGTTACCGACGGACAGTGCACTCCATGCTGGATCTTCAAAACACCTTTCACGCCGTATTAAAAATTTTCCACAAACAATCCGCTGAGTTCATTGTTTCAAATAACTTTACGATGTGAGAAAATTGCAAAAATAAAATTCTCTATGACATAGTTCAGCCTCCTGATTCAGATTCCGCTAAACGTAATCCAACACATTCAATTATAACCCAACAAAAACATGCACTTACACGCGTTCGGATTAGAGTTCCCGTGATAGTTCTTACCTACTCACTTAGATCAACTTCTGAGCGGGACCAGTTCCTTTATTTTTGGGTTGACCGCAAAACATAATCACCATTCATTCAAGTAAAATTCGTTGTATCCGCTCATTAAATTGTCCATGACTTGTGCCATTATTACTATTATTACTGTCATTATCACGACTATTATTATTACGGATCACAAACATTGAATCACTAGACACTCATTTCACAACAGTGCTAGTGTGCAAACTACAAAGAATTCGAACCTCAGGATGTATAGAGCTTCGTAGTGATTTGACATGGAATGAAGTTCAGTACCACGCATCTCATACTGTGTGCGGTTGAATAACAGTGAACAAGCATGGGTAGATCTATGCCTTTCAAAATGCGTTTGGACATCAACACAGAACATTTCTTTAAGTCCAACCTCCATCGAATGGAGATGATGCGTCTGCACCGGGAAAATGCATCAACGGAGACAACGGAAACAGTCGCGCAAGATTCCGCTATCTGGGTAGCAATCTGTCGACAAATCTACCCGCGAACCGCCAGCTGAGAGTTTATGTGACAAAGGCTAGCGCAGTTTTCGGACGTCTTGAAAGACGTATACGGTTAACCTAGGTTTACAGAATTTCGACTATCAAATAGCCTTGGATGCGACGTGGGAAGTGACAACTGGTTGCCTTCAGTTTCAACTGTACCTTCCGGGTGCGTCTTATATCAGGAGGGGTATACTGAAATGCGTTGCTTCCCTAGATGATCATTTAGTAGTTGCTCCAATGCTACTTCCAGCTCGTAAGCTGCTGCAAGATCTTTGTAGCCCGGATCTTGGCAGGGATAGTTTGATAGATGAGACCGGTCGTCTAACCTGGAACTATTGCCTGATGAATACCAATCAGGATGCCTCGTTGTGCTTCTCCAGACATATCTACAGCCATGGCAGTAGAACTGCACCTGTTTTGTGACACATTTCAGAAAGAGTACCGAGCGATTGGTTATATGAGGTTAACAGCGTCGGACGGTTCGGTTAAGTGATGTTTCATTCTAGGTAAATAAATAGTAGCCTAGTGTAAAATAGTTATCACCCCAAGACTTGAACTCGCGGCGGCCGACTTCGAAGCAAATTCATAAGGCTCATTGTGGACGAACTGATGATGCGTATCGACCGTGCGGTTCTGTAGACTGACTCAACGATAGTATTGCAACATGTATTCGCAATACGTCGTCGCGCTTTGCCATATTTATTGCAAGTCGAGTGAAACTAATACGTGAGTACACCACTATATCAAAATGTGCCTTCTGAGCTGAATTCAGCGGACGTAGCTCTATCATCATCATCATCACAGACAGCAATACATCAGTGGTTCACACTGATGCATAAATGCCAGACAACCATGAAGAAGAAAAAAAGTAAATCCTGTCTACGAAGGAAGGAGGAAAAAGAAGGGAATGGGAAAGCACCAAACTACCCAAAAAGTAGCTACGTCTATGTTCAAACATACAACATCAAGGCGCCTACACCTTGCAAACAAACAACCGAGCTGTAAGTGAAAGTGAGGCGTCATCAGCAAGGCAGCATCCTTACGGCTTTCAGTGTCCCGCGTCATTAAGTGCACTCACTTCACAGACAACTCGGCTAAACAACGACAACATTCACGCCACTGAGCTCGGTTAGCCGCCATCTCACCTAACGTTTCAAGCCACCGACTCTGTGAATCGCGAGGGCTTCAGCCCGGACATTCTGTCACAAAGGTCCACAGTTTGACAATTCGTTCTTCGTTTGACGGAAATGAATAAAATTGAACCGGCAAATGTTACGTGGAACGCAAACATAGTGTCTACAGAAATTACGTAACAAAACAAGAACGGTGGATGTGTCGTGTAGTCTATAAACCAGTCGAGCGTTTGCCACATCGGAATTTTATCCATCGGGATCATCAGCAGCTGAATAAAACCATGAAGTGATTAGATAACGTCATGATGGCGAAATATGAAAACCTCGTCTGTTCCCTTGGGAAAAGTAAGCAGTTATCACCTAACTTAATCAACACACAGACGCCATCCGGTATGGCAGTGTGTTCGTATCAATCATTCAATTCTATTTAATTCAGTTGTTCTTTCATCTTTAGATGAACCGTTTCTTTGAGAATATTCCCAACCAAAATATTAAATGTTCACATGCGAGTTCGTTTGTAACTTAAGTACTTAACCTGTCAAAAGTATGCAGCATGGAAACATGGTCAAATGAAGAAGATGCAAAAGCTCGTAACCAGTGAACCAGCCCGAGTTGGAACAAAAACACAGAATCGAGTAAGCATGATCTAGAGTTGATGTGTATATAAGGATGGCGTGTAGTCATAAACCCACCTGGAATAGTTGAAACAACACTTGTTGTACAGCGCGTTTGTCTGAACCGGAAAGTAAACTATCTACGAAAAAAGGTAAACATAGAAGAATAAATGTAGATGATGGACAGGCTCGTCTGAACAGTGATGACAACAACGAAGGAAAAGTGTGAAACACATCATGCGCACTTCCGATGAACAGGCTTAAAATGTTACTTGCGAAACAAGAAAGACTTTAGCCTAACCCCAAAGTCTTTGGGGTATTGATCATGTTGTTCGTAACAGCACTGTACACGCACAGAGGTGTAATCGCAATCTGCGTGAGAGGTATCGAAAAATGAAGACTTTGGTTCCAAACGATGTGAACGAAGCGGTTCACCTGAATGAACTTTGGAACTTTTGTCACAAAGAACTCTTGGTAATATAATGTGAGAAGTAGAACTTCGTTTGGGCTCCAATTTGCGGTAACTGACATAATCAGTATCCGAACGTTTCTCCAACAATTCAAACAACAGACTTTCGAGAGAACTGGCAGAAAATAATCCTGTAGCGGATGAATCCCCGTCAGGTACAAGTCGGTTTAAATTCAGGCGGCTTCCGACATATGCTTTTTCGGTCTCCTGATGAAATCTAGAGAATTCAGAATCTGACTTTGAATTACGTGTGGTGGAATTGTGATTCATCCGCTTCGAAGACGCGGATGGTCTAATTGATGGTCGCATGCCTGACCAAAGGTTAGCAGCAGCTTGTTTGTTGAACCTTCTTAGTAATCCGCTGCATGAGATACAGCAACCCACTAAACCTCGATAACGACTGATTGACAAACATTTATTCACAATTTTTAGATCCTTCGCAAGACATGAGCAGTTTTGGAAAACCCAACCATCTGGAGGTTGATCGCTTGATCGAGACAGGCGACTGTTGGGAGCGACAGTCCAAGCGTTCGGACACAGAAGAACTTGTAATAAACTGACACCAGAAGGCAGGCGCACTGTGTCATTTAGACAAGGATCACTAGGTTTTCGGAAGGTTTTTGAAGACAACACATACCGATCATGGCCGTCCGTTATTCTAGTGAATTCAGGTGACGATGAAGCATGTGCATAGTTGAAATCCTTCAGTCGATTCTCGGGCCAAGACAACCTCAGACGGCCGAAAGAATTCGGATTATCAATACGTTCAAATGACAGAGAGTTGTTTCTCGATTGCATGACGATGTTTATTGAACGTTTGCATCATTCGAGTCAGAAGTACGCCTTGCCATTGAACCACGGAACGGGGTTCGCTGCTATCGCGGCTGAACAATAACCACAAACATCCGCGTTGTGACAGTTAAATTAAAAGTCGATTACAAATATTGACAAAACACACTGGACACGCTATGACGCAAAATATATCACGTGTTGTCTAGAATGTATATGTTTGGAGTTGCAAATATTCGGTCGTCAGCTAAATCGTATAGATGAATGTACACACAGACACAAATGCCACGCCGTGCTGGACCACTACACGCTGATTAAAAAACTGGTACTCACTTGGGCCTATTAGTTCCAGTCCGGCAGACAGGAATGTGTCGATTTGTCCGATTAAATATGCACATCTGTAAAACAAGATTATACATCAAAAAGGGCTAAAGAAAGCCAAATGATTATTTTGGCCATGTGCAAAACCTAGGTCATCAAGAACTCAAACGAGGGAAGCTGATGGCTCGAACACTGGCTCGTTTCATCCTGTTCATTAGATAGACATGATCAACCGTGGGACTGAAAACGACCACCAGTTGGAAGGGTAATCACACAAAAGTTCATAATGGACTATCAGATTCATTTTCGTTTGCCTCTACTAATAGAGATGACAGAACCATGGGAAAAACAGATGATCACGTGACCAGTCGACGTTTTTGCTATCTAGTTCGATGCGCGTATTACCACCGTTTGAGAAGCGTATTATAAGGCTTGCACTTACTCCACGGATCTAACTTCAGATTACTAAGTATTTCTTCAATCCCGCTGCAATTGCCTTGATTTAATGTTGGGTAATGCAGTCACAGAAGTTGCTAATCAGTTTGTAGACCTAAGAAGTCGTATTGGCAATGGCAAAGGTACAGGATATAAAATAAAAGTTCGTGCCCTTAAGACAAAGGCGGTGTTCGAAAACTTATGATACTTGTAGTGACAGAGAGGGGTCTTTATTAAAAGGAAGGGTTCTGTATATAAGGCGACTGTTATAGTCTTGTTGATTTACGGCTGCAAATCTTGGCCACTCAGAGTAGAAGACGTGAGCCATTTTTAAATATATGACCATGGATGTCTGCATTCGATAGTTAGCATCGCGCGGTACCAACGGGCAGTTAACAATGGAGTTAGACAGCAGACATTTGGTAGACAGTATCAGGCAAGTTAATTCGTTTTATGGTGCAGCATGCAAAGACTTAGATGGTCCGGCCCGTACATCATCTGCTGCACCAATGGTATGACCAACTGGCGAAAGGTGAGACTTAGCGTAAGGAAATGAAGTCAGTCTCGGAATAGTAACCCGGAGTAGGCCGGGTTCATCTTCAGAGCTTGGGAACTCGCAACTCAGAGTCAGTAGCTGAAGATTCAATGGAGGACAGAAGCTAGGGTTCAGTGGTCCGGATGATGTCGTTGAGTGGCCGAGATGTCTATAAAGTGCAGCCAATAATGCGGAGCAGTGAAAGTGGCAAGGAGACTGTCTTGCTTGAATTCCGCTTGCAATTCGGTTGTTTGATTATAGGGCGCTGGCATCTTTTTGAACGCTGCGATTGAGATACGCGTTTTTTAATCATTGGGTTCCATTACTTCCTTTCAGTTTGCTGCCTAATTTGGATTCCTTCTTCTCTCCGTAGCCGTGTAACAGGTAGGCACTGATGAAGACTACTGATTTATCGCTGCCTACAATGGTGATGATGATGAAAAACTATTTACCTCTTACCCAGTTACAGGAAAACTGGCAACAGTGCCAACATAGATTGATATGCGAGAACAACCTTATGAACAATGCATCAATTATGAAACACCAACTTCGCAGTCCGTTTTCGCTTCAAACGGTCCGTGGATAAAAGTCTAACACAATCACGATGCACCTGTATCATCTTAAAATCGCCATGCGGTTCATTCGCCTCTAGGGTGAAAAAGATGACTAGTTAGTCGTAGGCTTTATTCCAACTTCCCAACAGGTCGGGATTTCTAACCCTCTCAGATGAATCGCCTAGGGCTCATTGACTGCGTTTTGGCTCAGAACATCGACCCTCGTTTATAAATGTTAACGATAAGAAAATAACACCCTCGAAATAAATGATACTTCCAGCAGAAACTGTAAGACAGAAAGCTTGTTGAAGGCATTTTGAGAAGAAACGTGAAAGCTAACTCTCCCATCACACGAACGTTACTCTTTAAATGCCTATGTTGTGTTTCAGAGACTAGAATCCAGGACAGTAGTCAACGTATGGAACTAACCGCACCCACACTATATACCCGATACTGGTTATACACTTCGGGTGACTCCACAGCAGCCGTTACAAGTCAGGCTGGAGTAGGTATAGGTAAAGGTATACAACGGTCGCAGCCGCATTAGTAGATTGGATTCCTGTTAACAATAGCTTTACTTGAGGTGCACGTTCTACGAATCAGGCCTGGTTTCAGAAAGACTACATAGCTGTTGGTTATAGGTGGCGTGGTTTTATTCAAGATTGTCGTTCTTACTGCAGCATATACTTGAATTCATATAAAACGTTGGTAAGTCGTTTCGTTCTTATTTTTGCACGGCAACGACCTCACCGAATACAACGGTTAGCTGTTAAGAAACCGGTTATATCGTCAGTAAAGCATAATTACCAAACCAGCTCAGAAAGCTGCTTTAGTACTTCTCGACCGGAAGATCCTAATAGCTGCTGGATCGAGATACCAGCCTATTCACGAAGCAAGTACTGTAGCATGTGGCAGGAGTGATCGTCAGTAGAACAAACACTGAATCTCGGAGAAACCCCTGGGTTTGTTAGAAGCTAGACGGAACATTTCTCCCGGCATTCCATACACGTTTAGCAGAGATATCCATGGGATGCTGAAGCGTGACCTAAAGGCTGATCGTGAAGCTTGGTTACTGGGAAGCGTTAATGAAATAGAAACCGCTATTGATTCAAGGAACACCAGCAAACTCTTCAAGCTTATACGTGCCACTGGTCCCATGCGACCGTCTGTCAGTGAAGCTATCAGCGAGACAGATGACATACTAGTCTATACTAAGTCCAAAAGGTTAGAGAGGTGGGCGAAACACCCCGATTTCCAATTTAACTAGCCTCCTGCTTCTATCGTCTTGTCGCCACAAGCTAGTAATGTAGCAACGTGATCGGTAGATTTGAAGCCACCCACTGAGATTGAGGTTCTCAGTTGCATCTCGGTTCCCAAACGTAATAAGGCTGCTGGCTCGGATAATCACATGCCGGCAGTTATCAAAGAATGTGGCGAGGCGTTAAAAGTGGTTTTGGCTCAGTTGTTTCAACTTGTGTGGACGACGGTGACCATCCTTCCGTGCTAGGGTCACTCGATTAGAGTTCACATATACAAGAAGGGTATCACGAGCCCTTGCAAAAACGATAGGGGAATTAGGTTGACACCAACCATTACTATGCTTCTGACATTCATTAAACTTCGTCCACTCACAGCAGCTCGGGAGGCAAACATCAGCGGGGAACAGGCAGGGTTTCGCCCCGGGTGGGAATGCACTGATCACATTTTTACTCTTCGTCAAATTCTGGAGCAGCGTCATACCTACCGTCGGCAAACAATTACAGTATCTCTCGACTACAAAGGTGTGTTCGATTCACTGGATCGATCTACACTTTTAGGGTCGCTTCAACACAGAGGTGTGCCGACCCAGTATGCGAACATACTATCGGCGTCTTATTCCCATACTTCAATTCAGGTTTGGGTTTACGCTGAACTGTCTGGCAGTTTCAGCACCAGGAGCGGTGTACGTCAAGGCTGTCCTCTATCATCATTTTTGTTCAATTTCGTCATAGACGAAATAATGAAGGATTGTATCCGATACTCATAAAATGCCGGCGTGGACTTTCTACCTGAAGGAAGACTGACTGATCTTGATTACGTTTGACAACTCTGAGGCGGCAAAAACAATGCTAAACGCTATTTCGCACTCCGCAAAATACTTCGGAATGCGCTTTGCAGGCTCAAGGTGGGAAGTGCTTCTGCAAGATTCCGTGGATGTCAATATAGATAATGAAGTCATGGAGGTTGTTCACTGATTTGCGTACGTGGGAAGCTACATCAGCAGCGCCGGTGGAGGTGTAGGGAATGAAATAGAGTCACGTATCTCTAAAGTTAGGGTCGTATTCGTCAATCTGGGGCACCTTTGAAGACAAAGAGGTATCTCACTGAGGTTTAAAGGTTATGCATACAAGGCGACACTGTGGG
>JTDE01002321.1:3430-30631 GCA_014338405.1 Paragonimus skrjabini miyazakii | reverse complement strand
CTCCTCTCTTCCTGCACATGGTATGCGTTTTTTCATGGTTGTATGGCAGTTGAGCACAGGTAAGAACCACTGATGTATTGCTGTCTATCATAATGATGATCACGATGATCACACGTGTGGGTTGATCAGTACCAAGCTGATGATATTGTGATAACCTACTGGACCGTCAGCGCCGTTACCACTCCATCCCTGTTTGGGTGAATCGATAAGATGAAACGGTGGCACAAATACGAGAATGTTCAGCCATCAAGTGGTACACCAGACCACAGGTGAGGGCGCTGAACAACGTGTATTTGGCTACAACCGGCATGGATCAGACTCAAAAGTGGGTACCGCTTTAGTATTAGGTTTTAGCTGATCAAGAACCCAGATAAGGGCACAAAAATAAAAACCTATACGCTGGACTGAAACGTCTAGCATTCAAGTGATTTACTGATACCCTCTCCGTGAAAATAGCCGAGCAAACATGCGTTATGTAACACGGTGGTTAGGGGTTCTATGCCTGGCTTCACGATTTTCACAAGCCGTAGGAAGCTCAAAACTGTTACCAGGTGTTCAAAAAAGACGTCCCAATCAGCCACCTGTACATTCGTTCCGACAAAGTGTCCACTTTGAACATATTCAGAGATGGACATATGACTGAGTGCACACTCTCGGTTTATCCACTGTCTCAGTTTCACAAACCAGGCGATCAATGTAAAGTGTAACGAATGGTCGTCTGAATGAAAGATAATAAATAAATAGTGAACACCAAATAAGGAACGTACAAAGAATCAGATGGCACGTAAGCGGTAGTGTTCGACAAGAATGGTGTAATACTGAGAATGAGTGCTTCAGAAAAATACTTGTGCAGATCGGATATCAAAAGTCATATTCCTCGTGACGTCCGCAAACTCACTACATCATACATGGATTCAGCTGTAACCGCTAGCCTCGATAGTAGGCTGTGGTATGACAGAGTAACAAAATAGACAGATGGAAATGACAACTTCAAAAAGGGTTTCACACAACTGGTAGTTTAGGCGAACTTGTGTACAGGTGAAAACGTTTGTATTGGCGATAACCCTTCACAATAACTTTAACAACAAACAAATGTCAATCAATCATTTATCCACTACCATGAATACTACAAAAACTATACCAACAACTCATTACTGACAATCAGTATTTGAAGCATATGTGTGTTCTATACGAATGGTCAAAACAAAATGCAGAAGCATTCCATTGGCAATTCACAATACGTTTGATACCGGACAGCACGCTGGATTACGAGTGAATCGGATACTGTGAAACCATATAGACCCAGAACGAAATAGTCCGAATGGACTGGTCTCAAACACACTATGTGGAGTAGTAGTCGGCACAGTTGCCAGTGGTCGCTTTGTACAAGATACATATAAATGTGCATATCAGCCGAGTTCACATTAACTTATGAAAAGATAAGTATCTATTCACCCTACATGATTGCATATTTTATGATTGACATCAATATGATCAACGGATGACAACTTCAAGCCTAGAACACTAAGAATAAATGTTCATCACAACAACAACAACAACAACAACACCAACAACAACAACAACCGACGACATGACGAGAGGAGCAAAAGTGCAGCAAATGATCACAGCAACTGTGTATCTGATTCGCTGGATGGTTGAAATCCAGTTTACGTTCTAACTGTGACTACTAGTTCAACACTGTTGAGATAAAAATGCGGTCTGATAGGTGTACTGGGACTGAATTAGGGCAAGGTTCTCATTGAAGAACATGCAGTCGATCAAACCTCACATACAGGCCGTCGTAGGCAAAAGAGTTGATCAGCGTCAACCAATCAGAATGGCGATTAAAAACTGCTTCGAATTTGTGCCGAAGAGAGTAGCGAGTAAAACAAGTTGTTTGAACGTGTGTCGAACTTACACATTCGAGCTGGATGAATCGAGACGGTAGTGAAGCGACTTATCAGAAACAATGTGGTTGCAGTTAAACGCCAACCGGCAATGTGAATAATGCTGTTTTGCCATAAAATAAGTAGTACTTTTTAATAAAGTGAAGATGCCTTGTATCATTTACACTGTTGTTTGTCCGATATTTTGACTAGTTAGTCAAACATTCAAAAATAAATTCAGAACACCCAGACAACAGCGTTCGAGTTTTGTAAGTTGAAATACTGGACATGGGATAAAACAAGCTTGTAACATAAATGCTGTTTGCAAAGATGAAAACAAAACACTTACTTCAGGATATGTCGCAAAACAAATGTGTAAATGGCCCACCATCTCTCACGTCGATACTTGTCGAGCACACCGGAATAGCAGCTAATATTGATGCAAAAACAACAAATATGTGATTATAAATAGTGAGTACACTGTATACGATTATCAGTCAAGGTAAGGAAAGAGCATACGAAAATGATAAGTTACAAAAAAATCACAAGTTTGACGTCATCGAGCAAACCAGCTTATGCAATTACTGAAACACTATTACGTGTGCCACTTGTTCAGGCCAGATAGTTTATCTGTCGCGAAAAAATATGGTGAGGAAACTATTGTTATGAGCAGAAATCATCAGTTACAATTCGGGTTCGAAATGAAAAAGTGATCCGGACAAAAGCATCCACAGGCGGGAACAAATATCATCGTCTCATAAAGACTAGCCTAGTCCTGAAATTCCATTAGGCATTCAGCATACAAGATAAAGAACAAAACAGTAGAAGATTTGTTACGATGAGAAAAAGTTCACACCAAGATCCTCAAGCGCATTTTTAGATAAAAAATTGTGTGTTGCGCAGGTAAGAACACTATTCTGTTTGCATGTCGAAAACGAGGACATGGATGGGTAGATAGCAGCAGGAACATAGACACGCATACAAACAGTCACTAACAAACAGTTTGAGAAGAAGAAACCTTGGAATACCTAAGTGAAATCTGTTCCATCATCTCTCTCCACTTTGTGGAAAACACGAATACCCTGTGAAAAATAGGCCTGGAATTTGGTCTCCGAAAGTATGTTGACGTTGCAGGTGTCAACTTGGGAGAAACACAGGGGTGGGTTATGTACCGTAAACTAGGGCACTCCCACTCACGCAGTGAAGGCAAAAATGGAATGTCTAGTAATTACAAATGATGTAAATCTGCTCCCAAAAATAATTCAAACAGCACATCTCCAGAATCTGACCAAAAAGATTGTCACTACACCCATGGGTACTACATACGCTGGTGCACACACAAGGCATAAAACAATGGCAGTAAAAAACAAGATGAGAAACAAATCTACACCGAACATAGGTCATAAAACGAAAATGGCTGAATGAATGAAGAACTGATCATCTCGGATTTTGAATCTATCCAGGCTTAAATCATCGTTTAAGATATGGCAAAAAACGAAAAACTTTTGCGTCAACAGCAGCATGGTTAAAGAACTGAACGGTCGATCATCAAAACATGGTTCAAGGAGGTAAATGATCGTCTACATACACAGCAATTCGACAAAAAATATGAAGCGAATTTCATACAATTGCAACATATTAAACGATTTAGATTCAGAATCGATGAACATATACCAAAAATTGTTTAACACAGTAAGTCAATAAGTAACGACGAACACAAGCCAATTTACACATCCACATAGCATAACCATCGGGTGTATCAGGCTCCAATTTGGTAACCAATGCACGGGGTAATAAATATGTATAGATAATGTTGGTTAGGATACATATCCTACACAGTTATTTGATGTCTGTTGTATTGGGCGCTGTTTAAGGCATCCATTTTCTTATGAAAAAAGTGCGCAGGGGATCAGAAGCCGTTGCCAACTCCGCTAAGTCAAGACGTGACGATTGCCAGGTTGATCGCAGAGATTTTTTACATCAATTATTGGAAATGCTTGACAACAAGATGGTAATATTGAATGCGTAAGACTTCTGGGATTCCGTTGCTGCCACGCTTAGTCATCTGTCGAAACTAAAAGCAACGCTAACACCACAACCCTTGACTATATCTCATAGATACGATTACAGGTGAATATGTATAAATTATTTCAAGTAAATATAGATTGTGCCGTGATATGGCGACTAGAGACCGTTTCAATCTAATTCTGAACATACAAATTAATCACACACCGAACATGTGTGGCTACAAGAATCGTCTGAGGGAAAGGGTTCCAAAACAAACGTATGCATGGACCCAATTGGTTCCAACATCAACATTGTACTTGTGTATCAAGAAAATCTAGTTTGCTCATTCTTCTAGACCCAAGTCGGTGCATTCAGTGATAGCAAGCGCCGGTACATCGCTATCAACTAGATACGTGGACGACAAAAAAACAGACGTTAAAACGCAGCTGTATACTGGCACAAAATAAATACTTAAGCATCTACATAGCTATGGTTTTAGGCGGGGAGCATTAGTTTCTTAAACTAAAGGCTGTTGACTGAGAAAATTTACATGACCGGCTGATGAGGATCAGCTGTCGATCATCACAATCCACGGAACTTTTAGAAAAATTAGGTGAAATAGAATGCGCTTACTAACAGCCAGCTTAGTAGTAAATTTCCACCATTATCAATAACCGGGACAGGGTTAATCAGATGTTGCCAGTGTGACGCAACATGCATTTACGTACGACCAAAATCAATAGTTATAGACAATGCATACAGCAAAAGCCACACACAGGTTCTACGGCCACTGATATTCACAAGAATGAGTAATATTTTTATCGGGGTGGTGGGGTGGTGGTGGAGATAAAATACGCTACTCTGTTGAACGATTTTGATAGCTGTCGCCCGTTTTGCCACAGAAATCCCTAGTTAAAATAATTTTTTAACGAGGTAGCGTGTTATACCCGGAGCAGGGTTGGCGCCTCTCTTCTTCCAGCAAATTCGAATAACTTCCCATTTAGAATTCCTCACGCCAATGTTTTAGAAAACAGCTGATCGAGTCATAATATGTGTGTTTAGCTACGCTAGGTTCGTCAACAGCCTCAAATATGTGATCGTCACGGTTCCCATTAATGTTACGAGTCAGATTATTATGTTCTATCTTACCAATACTAACAGCTGCCGACAGATTAGTTCTTCTCGGTAACCTTCAAATAAAACATAGGCCAGATGTTTACATCCGTCACCGCATAGAATGCATACTAGCGCCGTTTTAAAAACTGTTATTATGAGAAGTAGTTATTAATTGAGACAGCGAGTACATGTGCATAATAAAAAATTAGTTTACATGTTTAAACAGACGAGTTTAGTTTTATGCTCACTATCAGAATGAAGGACATAAGGATTCAGCTGAACTCAGAAAGAAACAATCGTAAATTCAGAGTGTCCGAGAGACCAGTAAGTTTAATCTATTATCTGGATAATATTTTAACATGGTAAACAATATCGAAAGTCATTATTACCTGAGTGCTTTGGCATACATTCCTTTCCGGTAATATTCAGCACCCATGAGAACAACTGTAAACAAGGGGATGAAAAGCACAAAGAAAAAGAGAACAATGCGGATGAGGAGGAAGAGGAAGTAGTATAAGGGTCAGACCCAGCGATGATGGAGTCTCGTAAACGGAATTTGAACTTACCCGGATGTCGTCTACCCATGAGTTGGTGATGATGACGAGTTCACTGAAAATACTTACGAAGATGTTTCTGAACCACAATTGAGTACCGGCTTACCTCACAGCGCAAACAGTATTTCTTAAGTTGTACAAATCGATCTTTCCTGATGTACTAAACAACATCCGGTTTCATGTGATACGTTAGGGATAAAGATTAACTTGCACAACACATCCTTTTTTTAAAGATTGCAAATCGTCGACAACATCAAACTGAAGTCGCTTATTCTGCACAGCGATACCAACACAATCATTACTGCCAGTAAGTAATGCTTGATCCTAGAAGTTCACCAGCTGATTTAGAGTAGATTTCAGCCTTAGAGTAACGAGTCCTAATCGTTTCCGTTTTGGAGTAAACAGTCCTGATTACATCGAACAACATAAATTGCCTTGAAACATCCGTGGCCAACCTCTGCCGACCAATTACATTGACCTCCAGCACAAACATCAATCGCTTTAGAATTTACAGCCAAGAGAAGTGCTTGATAATGAAGAGAAGATCCGGGTACACAGGCCGGATCTGTGACATTGTGTTAGGGAGCGAACACAGAAACCCAACAATTTTTGTATGATAGGGTGCATTGTCACTCAGTTCCCTGTCCCCGTTCCTCAAGTCGTTAGGTAGAAATGGCCAAGTTAGCCAGATTTTGGCCATATAAAGCGGTACTCGTTTGTACAGAAAAAGATTTATTGAATTGGTTTTATCGGGTTTCAGTCAAGTTAAGCAGAATCCGCGATAACCCACCTTTGTTGTGTTTCGGGAACTTTGACCAAATCTATTAATAAACACTTATTTTATGATCGCGAAAAATTATATTGTTAATAAAAACAAACAGTGGTTTAAACAACCTTTCGAAAGAATAGGCTAGAAACGAATTTAGTTTACGACAATCCAACCTGAACAACAATTCGTCTTCTCGGTTAACTTTTTGAGAAACTTCTACAAAGCAATACTTTGGAGAACTAACACGATTACAGCAAGTTTCACCAGTTCAGGCTCTAGTCGCTCCATAAAGCCATCCTAAATAAGCACACTAAAACAGACCAAACAGTACATTTAAATTGCGTAGTTTTATTGGTAGAAACTTGGATGAATATACTCTTCGATTGTCAGTTTAATGGTAGAAAGACATCCATCAGGCTGGACACAAGGACTGCAGAGAATTAATGGCTAATTCACCACAGATAATTGAAGCGATAATAATATATCCACTTAAATTAAGATAAGGTACATAAATCCCGTCCAATGGGAAATTGAACCTTCAAGTGGTGCACGAAAGGACCGGTGCAGCGTGGTTACGAATGGAGAGCCGTGTACCAACAAACGTGACTGCTGATTTAACACGGCTGAACGAAGCCGCGTCCCCTAGAGTATGGAGCAACACGTGCTTGGCAAACTTAGTGAGGTATGGTAAATTGAACAACGACGGGTCCCGTTTGCGTGAAATTCTTCTTCAAACTGGGTAAACATTTTTGCGGAGACTATTCAACTGTTGCGACAAGCTTCCGGAGATGATTATTTGACCAATACAAAACGTTACTAGCGGTACCGGTACTTCCAATCTGGGACGGCCAACATTCACTTACATTTTCAGCTTAAAGTGGTACTCATGTCGGAATGCTGTTGGCCCATGAAATGACAGAACAACTAACATGGACAACTGTACAAAGAATAAGGAGAAACAATCGAAATTCGTGATGAACAGGTCAACGACTATACGGACACGGTCTCACCAATAGCTGCGGCAAGGCAATGTTTACCCAACAACATTCACCATAGAGTGTATGCATTTGTTCGGAAAACGGAAGAAATTCGTCCACAATTCTGAAAAAGTGGTTTCTCTACAATTTGAGCGAGCACCATCCCGTTGGATTCTCAATTTTGGCCCTTGCATTTTAGCGGTCTGCTGCTTAATCTAGCACAAAGGTCGCATAATACCTAAAAGTACACAGACCGCGCACCCGCATTTAGCCTTCGGGCTGATTAACAAACAAAGCCTGCATAAAGATCGTCTTTTCCATGCCAGTTAGGTAGGCCTAAATGACGAGGACTGTGCTTCCTCACTCGTATGATTAGTTTCATGTGGTATTGTGACAACGTGTCCCTTCGACGATCGAGATACTGCACGCGGTTCTCTTTCTCCCGTTAATGCCTTCTCTCACATGAGTCACAACGGTTTTTTAAAAAGAAGAACTAACCCAAACATCCGTGAATAATAAATTGTTTAAATAATTTGAGTGAGACAGAATGACCATGTGTTTACGCACAGAAAGCCACAAGCAAACATCTGAAACTAGAATAACAATCAAACCTAACAATGTCTAATCGAAAACTGACTACCATAACACTCGAGTGTAAATGAATGTTTGCGTTTATAGTGGTGCACTATTGTACAGTACACGCTCGTTTATGTGATAAATTTATCCCGGTGCAATCCGTAATTTTAGACACAACTGGTGACGTGAATAACTCGAGGATGAAGATGCCATTGTCGCAGCTGCCCGGAGACAGGGATAACCGGGAACTTTTGTGGGAGTTCACTAGTATCAATACGATGGGCGGGATCAAGACCGACTGTGAGAAGTTGGCTGCCTTGAGGAGGTCTATGTAGAACAAACTGAGAATGGTAGTGGATGCGGAACGAGAGGGGAAAAGTGAAATTCGAATAGGCCACCACGGGTGGCTGAACTCGACAGCCTAGCTAAGCGCCAGGAGTCAAATCAGTGACGCAGGGCAGCTAGAGTTGGAAATAAAAAGAAGCTTTGCGTTTGTCGTTCCTCTCAAAGAGTTATCGGCAGGGCACCTCCGCAACTGAATTCACTATTGAGAGAGCAGTTGTTTATGGATCGGCTCATCGACGGTATACCATCAATTCTAACAGAACAAGTTCGTGTGGGGCGGGTAAACAATTGTCAAGTTACACGGTAACAAATGTCACCATCGGTCAGCGTGCCAATCATGAAGAACCAGCTGGAAAACACGAAAATAAAGAAACCCAGACACATAACAGATCAGTTGACAGTGGACACCACAGTATTGGGGAAGCACAACTAGAAGAAGCCTGGAAGCTATTTCAACCGTAGGAGAACCAGGAATAGAAAGCACGAGCGCCTGCACAGAAAAACATTTCGTTGTTGTTCTATTAATTCATTGAAGCCAGTAACAAATGGCATGTTTGGCAAGAGCGCGACACAAGTGTGGGTCGTAAAAAACTGGAAGATCAGTAGTGGTTAGCAAAACTGGTGAGTATAGCTTATAAATCGAAGGTTTGATCGAGTGTGCCATGAGTATCCATGATCCTGTCATATAAAGCCGTTCTGTATAAGACCAGGAAACCAATCGGACTATTATTGAAGCCAATCTCTCGGAAACAGAAGCTTCGAGTGAACGGATGAAGTGTAACGAGTATCCAATCTGATGGAAGAGAAGATAAACGAGCAACAACTGCCCAAAGCTATCGAAACGTTCACGGTATCCATGGTTTTAACAGAAGCATTAGGATACTACCCGCCCAAAAGAAGTTGTCCAGTATGTAATCAGGATCTTGACAAACAGAACTTGATGACTGAGAAAGACTATTTAAAGATTGCATGAACGGCAGATAAATGGAGGTCGTAGGTGATGGGTCGACGTTTATGTATAAAGGTTAATCACAGATCACTGGAGTAGATTGGGACGACGGAGGTTAGAAGAGAAGAATTGGCATTCTAGACATGCCGACTAGGAGAGTATGGTTTTACTATAAAATATGCGCGAAGAAGGAAACCTTAGACTGCACAGTAGTCACCATAGAGAAGTAATTTTCCAAGCTTACTCTTAGGGCGGACAGGCTGGTTTTTTGGCAAGATCTCGGAGTAATGGAGAGGTCACGACGTTAAGATCGGGGGTCCCCGAGGATTGTAGATTCAGTAACGGAAAGGAAATTGACCCAAAATAAAGGGCCCGATAGAGCTATAAAAAAATACCCCGTTCACACAAGAATCGGTTTTCAAAAAATCGCCATGGGGTCCCAACACAGAAATTTAACGCTGGAATTACGCGAGCACCAGTTATTCCTAAAAGGGCCAGACAACGTTTGCTAATCACATGTTACGGGTAAGTGTATGCTGGCTATTTTAGGAAATAAGACACTGCGAAGCAAACAGCATACAGACCAAAGATGGAAAACAGTGTAAGACCTCGCGTTTTGATATGTTTAAAGTGAAAGCGGTCGAACGGAAAAACTACAACGCACAGTGTTCAGTACGGTGGATTCCCGTGTCTAAGAATGGGGAACTACGATCAGTGGACGCTGTGGGACTCTTTCAGAAGTAAACAAAACTGTTACGATGGAACTATTTTGTCGTTTGATCGGAACAATCAGAGCTGCATATCATAAAGCTATCACAGTTAGCAACCGCGTGATAAGGAAGTCATTGTATGCCAAAATTTCGAAATGAGGGACAGTGAACACACATTGAAAGACTGAGGAACAAACGAATCCGAACGAAATCTTAACGTCCGAAGACCGGACGAGAATTGTTAACTGCCCGGACGAGAATTGTTAACTGCCAAAGGAGGAAACTGGGAATAGATACACCCGCAGGTACCCACTCAGACAACTTCAGATAAAGCACCAGTTCACAAGAAAGAATTGAAGGTCTTAGCCAAAGAGATGGAGTTGGCCCACAGTGACTAATCTACCGCTAACTGCCTCGAGTTGCCTAGGTTAAGCCATCATTCGTCCATCTCGCACCCAGTGTCAGTTGACTGAAGCAACGACAAGTAACGCTCGACGTAGCAGACGACCAGTTGACATCCCAAGTAATAAACTGAAATACTTATCCTTAAACCAACATTCTACGCCGACCAGGGTTTTGCTCGCGTTTGAACCAGTCATAATGTTTATGTTCGGGAGTAAGTCTTGAAAATATAAAGGCTGTTGATAAATTTCTTGACAGTTAGCTTGTGATCTGCAGAAACAGCTTTTGACAAGCGAATTGTCAAAGCGCTCACAATAAGGTCTCTCGAATGCAGAGTAAACTGAGGGCAAAAAAGAGGGCAAGTAGAAGAAGCAACCAAGGGAAAAATCAGACCTACACAGTGGCCCACTCATACGTAACTGCTTTCACACTTCTGTGTCAGATCACCATCTGTTCGCCTCAGGTCTAAAATCAGTTGGTTGTGACGTCAAGTTAAAACATTTGCAGAAGAATCGCGTTTAGTGGAAGACATTTTGACCGTTAGCTTACACACTTAGCAAAACGACAGACAATTAATCCTACACTTCTCGTGCACACGTGGGGAAAACGCAAGGCACCAGTCATTTTGGGTTCATATTCAACTCAGGCTGCTTTTCTGAAGACGTGAAAATGATATAATCCCAACAGAAACAACACGATTCAAGCCGAAGATTACTTCGAAACCAGATGAAATGTATAAACGAAGGCGTGTATGTTAAAATGGCGAAACTCAAAAAATAGGGCAAAACTTGCCAGGATAAAGTTTCATTCGCTCCGCCTTATACCGCTTATAGTGTAAATGTGTTTGCTCCAACAGAGGAATTATTCTTTCCTGAAATAAGTAAAATGTGGAAGTTCAACCATGAGGTTCCATAAGTTAGATCGTGAACACGAATGTAAGGATAAACACCAACCGGTTAACGCTGAAAAAAAAATCAGAGATGAAGTTGACCGCACTTACGAGTTGAGACAGACATACACAAATAAAATAAACCACGGTCACCCGCATTAAGATATCGTGACTCTTTAGACGTGCTCAGTTCGGCTAACAGCCAATCTACCAATAATGAAAAAGACGGTCTTATTTTGTATACGAGGCGTAAGCAGTGGGAACTAATTCACAAAACAAATACAGTTAAAACCCTATTGTCAATAAAAAAAGGTGCTTCCACATCTTCAAAATGAACAGCCGAGTTCCAAGTGAAAACGAGACCAAATCAACATAAAATGTCTTTCCTTCACTAGCCCCTTTAATAAATATATCTAGCGCATAAACGAGTTGGCTAAAATGAATGAAACGCCATCGACTCTCTTAATTGCTCTGATTTGAATCACGAGGCCTGTAATCAGGAAGACCAACGCGATCTGCATTAACCATCTTACTGGTAACTGTCCTTATTCCGACAAGCTGTCACTGTTTGACCAACTCGAATTTAACGACGGCTGGTCGTCACATCAACAAACAGTGTTCTACTTATCGGATAATTAAATGTCATCCTCAGTATATGGTCCAACTACTTAGGGTGCGTCCGTACAGACCGAGCGAATAAATTCGTATGGTTGTGTCTATCAAATATTAGGCTCCTAACCCCATTGATGTTTGGCCGTCAAAGCCGTCAGGTGTGAGATTGAATGCAGACGACAGATACGGTTAAGACATAGGGGAGTGAGAAAAGTCGAGATGATGAGTGAACTAGGATGTGTCAAGATGTCTAGGCGGGGGCAGACGTAAAATATATTGAACACTGACCGCTAGAAAGTATACAAGAGAGATTAAAGTGTTTTTGAAAATGGGTGTCATGAAATAAGGACTAGGTTAAAACATAAGAATTGACATGGTATAGGTTATTAAAAATCACGTTCAAGTAGAATACTGAGCAGTTCCACTTCGGAGTGAAACATTGAAGTCTACTATCCATATAATGAAAACATATCTAAAGAGCAAACCATATTTCAATCTAGATGTCACAATTGAAATTGCTTGTTGTAGACGTTCTGCATAACCCGCATGAAAACAAAATCAGAGCACAAGTTTTACATTGGCTAAATACATTCAAGTTACCTCTGTCCGGACAAAAACAATGTAGACAGACTTAGAGCACTAACCTTGGAAGTTAGCATTTGTACAACTGGGTAGTTTCAAGTTCACACAGAATGTTGTTGGTTAGAAACTAAAAATGCGGAACCGTTTTAACCAATAATCCTCTCATTGTGATGGTGGATCAACTCGTAAAGGCATAATACTCTGAACCAACAAGTCACATCCGCACAATCGCAAAGGTAATGAGAATGGACGGGCAGGTTGCAACATTCAGCCTAATCATCCCATCAAAAACCATTAGTATCCGTTCAGTAAAGAGCATAAAGTCATATCACGATAGTAGCTGACCCGAGGATAACTGAGTTTAGCTCGATGTCTGAAGAGAGCAAACACAAACGAGACCGACCATAGAATAGCGGTGTGTGAGAAAGAGCCTCGAGAACGACCACCTGACTGATCCAACTGGTATTGTACTGGTAAACCAAAATCCAACCAAAACAAACAGAAAAAATACCAAGCAAACGCAAAGAGCAAAAGGAAGTAGTCCAGTTAGTAAACCAGTGCACTGGATTAGATGAATAAGGTTGAAACACACATTAACCGAGTAGTACTCCTCACTACGTGAACGTACAGAGTGGTCTACAGCTAGTTCAGCTCGCTGCAGTGCGCGAATACCTTCCCGTTCTTTAGTAGCACTCGGAGGTTCAATGCTTTGTACACCCTGACGCCAAGGTCTTTGACCGTAAAACTCCAGTCCGTCAACTTTCTCCGTTGCAGACACTAGGTTGTACACGTCCATACTGAGAGGAATCAGTGGAGGTGAACGACCCACGGGACTTGCTGGGCTGCTTCCAGCAGAACGGCGCGCAAAACGCAGAGGTGAATTAGGACGAACAGACTCAATGGCACTGAAATTTTTCCGTTTTGTTTTCACAGCCCCGACACCCACAGAACTGACCAGTCCTTGGTCTGAAAGAGGATGAGAATCAATCGGTGAGGTCTGTGGAACAACCAGGTCGTCAGTGAAGGAAGCAGGTTCTTCTTGAATAGGGTCCGGATCGGTTGGTACAGCGTACGAATGTGAACAAAGTGCTCGACAAAGTTGACGACGTGCAATCGCATGACGAGCAGCCTCTTGATAGTACAAGCCAGGATGCTGTGTCATAAGAGCAGTGAGGCTAGACTGAATGGCTTCTTGAAAAAGATCACCGAGAATTTCATATCTAGCAATGACAAAACGAATGAGAGCAGTCTATAAGTAGAAGATAATATTACTGTTTGGACATCCAGGCTTCATGCTCAAAAGCTAACTGTGGCATTCCGACAAGATTCGAGAAAAACTCTATGTGTCTACGAAACTGAGAGATTGCATCGGAAGCGTTGTTTTGAAAAGCCAAGCGACAAATCTGTGGAAAAGAAAAAGAAAATCGATTGGTGCTCATATCAATGCAGAAGAACATGGCAGAATAAGAACAAGTTTAACTCACTTTGTAGTTGATGAATCCTGCGACCGTTTTCATTTCCAACAGATGACTGTCAACAATACGTTGCTCCAGTAGATGAGTGTAGGCTTGTTGATAATGTCTGATTTGGATAAAAACCAGTAAATAAGGTGAGAAAATGGTGAAGAACACAAGTGTAACGAACAACAAGGCTTTACAAATGTTGTAAGGATACATCCACATCGAACCTGGTGGACTGCATAACCAACATTATAGTCCATTTCACGGAACGGCACAAGAAGAAATGTTATAGAGCGCCGTGAAAGTGACACTGTTAAGGAAGTAAACAGATAACCCCTGTTATAATAAAATTTCATGAGCTTTTTGTTTGAAAATACATCCGATAGTTCGAAGAAATGTAGGAACTTTCGGTGCAACGAAATAAAAACAAGACTTGACTAGGCAGTTTCAGCAGACAGGCGGGAACTGATGTTTTAGTAAGAATCGCGACAGACAATGGCTTCACATTTAAACAAATAGGCCAGATAGCTTACAGGTTACCGAAACACAGCTATAGAAGTTGTCCCTAGCCTTTTGATGCTAGCCGTAGACCAAGTAAATTTATTTTCCCTCACTAAGTCCTTTAAATATTGTAGGACAATCACGGCCCACATGACAGAAAAACGGAGGAAGGAAAACACACTGCCGATCTTTAACGAGGAAATGATTTCTACTTTCTAGAGAATTCAAACAAATGTGAAGAATTTATCCAACACCACAGAACACAAAACGATGGTCGGGGTGCAGTTCGGTATACCACAAAAATAATCACCCGATCAATGTACAAATATAATTCGAAAGCCCACACGATCAACTCTAATCCCTAGGGGACACTTCATAAGATATTGTAACTTGGTTCAGATCTAGAATAGTCGATCTCGTTTATCAGTGCCAATGAATGCCCACCGTTAAACAACGCCTACTAGACAAAAAACTGATACATCAATTGAAAGAACTGCTCAACAACACAGAACTGGTAATATCGTCACCAGATAAAGTATTTCTGAATGATGCTACCAAATCACACAGACCATATCAACAGCAGATGTAGTACATCCTGTTAGATAAGTCAAAGTTCGTTGTTCAGGAATATCAGACAGATGCTGCACAAAACGTTGAACGCCAAAGCTATTCTCAAAAGGCTGTCACTCAAAGACAGTGATACCACGGATATATAGACTTTCGAGAAAAGCACAAACCCGGAGTGGTCGTCCGACCAACATTATCAACCATTAGCACCCCATACCACTCCGGTAGAGAATCCACTGGAATCATGATATACGCACTACCTGAAACGTGGTCATCTGCTTTGCGCCCATAATCTGCTTTGTTCAGGATGACTCCTCGATTACCTTTGTCTGCTTTTGTGATAAGTATTGACTGATCAGACCGCAACGTTTTGAGTGCATCTCGCTCCTTGGTACGTTCATTACGTTCAAGGGGGTCCTCTATTAGAAAACAGACGGAGTAGCAATGAGCTTGTCCATCTCTCTCACGGTTCCCAATTTGTCCAGGCACGTTTCAGAGGAAAAGTTGCTGTCTAGCATTCCTGATCCACCTAGAATTTGGTGGAGGCATGTCGATGATACGTTGGTGGTGATGTGTACATAAACTATTGATAAATTCATGGAACACATGAAGTCGGCACATCAAATTTATGATTCAGCGCGAATCAGTGGACTATGTGCTGAGTTTCCCAGACCGCAGAATACGCATAAGAGTCGACGGTAACCTGGACACAGGCGTGCACAAACAGGACATCCACTCTAATCAGTGCCTTTTCTTTAGCTCAGAACACCTCATATGCACCAAGAAAGCAGCTACATCCAGTTTGTTTCACAGAGTTAACAGACAGTAACTGTGGCTCCATTTCGAAACGATCGGCAACATGATCATTACTCACAAGCGAAATTGGTTGAGCGTTCACATATGATAATTCGGTCGTGCCTAACGTGAGGTCAATGGCGCAGTGGTGAAAACGGTTGCCTCATGAACAGCGTGTCCGTGGTTCAAGTCCCGGCAGTGGCGATGATATGCACTACTGACGAGCTCTAATGAGAGTGAAACTCGAGTCTAGTGCTTATTTTCGAAAGGGGCCGACTGGAAAGTCTATGGGGATGCGACAGGTGCGATCAATTGTGGGTGATGTTCAAACTGAAATTAACAAATCTCCGACAACTCATTAGTAATCATAGAGCTTTGCTAGTAACCAGTTCCGAGGACGAGTTAACGAAGGACTACAAGATTATCAACTCGATACTGAAAGCTAACGGTTACTGTGACAAGATTTTACGTCCAATTCAGCAGCTATCTTGCAAGAAGATCAACGAGCCTAGAAATTGGTTGTCAACTATCGTTATTCTGTACAGAAGGAACCTTAGACGAGTCCACAATCAGTACAATATCAGAGTGGCATTTGAAGCCACTAACACGTTAAGAAATAGGTCAGTCCACCTAAAGGATAAACGAACAGTTCCGGAGCAATCAGACTGTGTTTACCGAATTAAATGTAAGTATTGTCAAGTCTCGTACATTAGGCAGACCGCCTGTAGTAAGAAGGCTCCTACCGACGTTCAACTCTGGAAATCAGTACAGGATTCAACGGTTGCGGCACATGCGATCCTCAACCGACATCAAGTTGACTTCGACTATCTGACTGCGCTAAAAAGTGGTTCCTGTAACCACGAAGAACGTCTACTAGCAGAAGCCTTGCTAAAAGCTAACACACCGCAGGCGGTGAGTGGATCCGATGGCTTTAAATCGTCAGTTGTTTGGCATGATTTACTGGGTGGACAACAGTGACACCAAGTAAGAAACGTTCGCGGCATCCATGTCATCCACCCTATCCCAAACATTCTACACATATGTAGATTAAACGTACACATGCACACAAACACACAATAACTATCTATTCGTGCTCGCGCCTGGGATCGTCACGTGGTGACTTCAGGTGGACCGTGAACCCATATATACTATTGGTAACCTGTCTACATATCGCAAATTAAACTCACAAACACGTGCCAGTTGATGACTGCCTCATTTGAAGCCCGTACAATATAAATTTTCTGATTTAAATCGCTCGATAAAAGCTTTTAACCGTGGTTTAACCAAGAAATTACTTAATAATTAATCAAACTACTTTAATATCATATGAGTAGGCATATAAGGAAGCAGCAAATCATTGCAAAAAAGTTTCCTACAGCGGAGTTGTCACATCAGCAAACGATGGCGACAAAGGGGTCACTAAGAAAACTCACTTGAGAGCGAGGGCTTGGTCTTGTTTCAGCTCCCCGAAGAAAGCAATTTTAAATTCGTGACGAATAAACAGAAGCTGTAGGTGAACAGAAACGAATTGTCATGATACATTAGTAAAGGTAACGAAAACTGCGATATTAACCAATAAATAGGATCCTATAAACAATACGTGTAAAAGGCTTAAAATGCTGAAAATTGAACCAAAAATACGACACTCCTTAGTATCAACAAGAAGCGGAGTAAATGTAATGGGAAATGAAGTTGCCGTCAAGGTGAACATTATGTTTATCTTAATTTGGTCAGTCCGAATCCCACCTATGATGTGTAGCGTTAGGGTGCAACATCAAACCGAAAACACGCAGCCATTATCAAAAGAAACATGCGTACAGAAGAAGGCAACTAACACATAAATGAACACCAATGACCGTGATTGTAAGTTATACTGCATCAACTCGACGTAAGAGGTTACAAAGAGAATTCGCCAATGGCAAACCAAATAATGCAGCACTGTTTCAACAAAGGACGAGGTCAACGTTTTAGGTTGTAACAAAAACACTGACAGCGTCTAGGCTACGAGTATCACTGAACAAGAGTAGTACATGACAAAAATATCGGCCTCCTTTAACATTGAAAATCCTCGAATAAGATTAGGCCGGCAGTTCTGCTGAATACCCTGAACTCAGCACCACAATCAAACGAGAATAAAGCTGCTAACGACTTAGCAATAAACCACCGAAAGCTATCCAAAGTCTTGCGCACAAGTAGTCGTTACTCTGTAGAGCAAAACTGGGTATACTGTCACTGCTATGCGTGCATGCATCTGCTGGTCGGCAGATGTGTGCTGAGATTACACAAGTATATGTTCCACAGATGAGCTCTGATAAAAAAAAGAACGCTGAGTCAAATGATTCTGTTAGGAACAGGCCGGCCATAACCTGTGTACAAATGTAAAAGCTACCAACAAACATGAGTGGCGTAAAATTTCTATCAATCAAAATTTCAACTGCCAATCAGAACACGCAAGCGATGCATTTTCGCACAGTTAACCAGTAAAAAATGTAAAGAAAAACAAAAAGGAACTATATGCTCACCTGATGACTCGTCTTGTTCAAGCTATCTTTGTGTGTTTTCACTTTTTTGGCTCGTAGGTGATAATAGCTCAAAGCCATATCACGAAATTCACTTTCTAGGCTGAACAAGTGTCAGTGAAAAGCGAAGCTGAGTAAAACAGTTAAGCAGGAAGGGTTCAAAAAAAAGTCTTCAAAACGTGGATAAAATTGGAAGGATTCTTCAAAACCACATGAACATCGGCCAAAATGTAACCAGGAAAGTCAGGAGTCGGGTAATTCACGAGAATCAACTATTCCACGAATACATGCGTTTCTAACCAATGAGATATACGGTTGCGCGCCTCCAAACCTGACAGAGATAATTAAGATTTTCACGCCTGGTGATCAATTCTAAATATGGTTGTCATATGGCCACTAACAACCGCAAGCACTATTACCCCAGTTGACAGTAGCGTGACTGTAGATCTCCCAAATAGACACCAATAGAGATTACACGAATACATATACCCGCCGTTAAACACAATCTATATCTGGAAGTATGTGCTATTAATGATGCGTTAGTGAAGGCTCAGTTTTTAAAAGTGCCAAAATGCATCGCATCTATTCGTTTATCAAAGTTTCACGTCTTATTCACTCCACGATAAAGGATGTATGAAAAATCTCCGATAACAGTATTCCAAAGCTTTAGGGAATAAACATCAGTACCTATAGAACGGGAGGTGGAATGCAATTACACGAATGGAGCAGGAACTACTGTGGATAATGGAAACAGGTAACCAAATACTCGACTGTGGTTGAAGACAGTCTGATTTGCCGGTAGCAACAGGAGGATTCCGGTTGATATAAACTGAACATCAATTACAACCGACGGCAGCTTTCGCATTCACATAGACTTTTCAGCCAAACCGTTTCAAAAAGAAGCACTAGAGTCAAATTTCGCTTCTGTTATAATTCGTCAGTAGTGCACATCCTTGTCACAACCAGGGTTTGAACTCTGACTAGGCCTTCATGGGGCAACCCGGCTGACTATTGCGCCACTGACTTCACACTGGGCACGAGTAAATTAGCACATGCGAACGTTCAGATGCATTTACTAGAATGATGTTCAGATTGCTTGATCGATATAAGATAGGACACAGTGACAGTCCCGACTCAATACGCATTAACCAAAGTATGTTATGTGATGTTATGTGATGTCAACGTCCAAACGGTTATGTGACGTGTCTTGTCAAATAAATGATAATTTACATACACACTGACTTCCGGATAAATCGCCATTTAAACGAACTACCCAATACATATGAATTACACGAAGTGGTAGGTTAACAACAGTTCATTTGCAATTCTTTTGTGATAAGAAGAAAATTCACCAATGATAAAAAGTTACACGAGGAGTATGACAAACATGGATTTACCATTGCTTACTCCATTAGTCGTAATTCCCCAATGCGCGCATAGGCGTTGTACACGACAGTAACATTTATTCAACCGTACTATTAAATGAAGGTGTCAGTTACCAAAAACAAAGAGCAATGCTTACAGTGTAGGTCTTTGTTATCAGCTGTTACTTTGTGTAAATATCTCTTACTGCGACACTTATGTATTCATGAAAGCTGTCAACGCAATCACGCTAGGTAACCGATAAAAGACATTGGAGAGTTGCCGGTTTTCGAAGAGGAATATTGTCCCATAGACAACGGTTGCCAGTTGTACCGAAGAAAATTCAAGATTCTACAGCTTCATATACAATTGAAAAGGTGCTAAGGCCTGGTTTGCATATCATCTTGACTAGCTGCAATCCATCAACTTTTGTATGAACCAAGCAACTGGCGATTATCAGGAGAACTTTGCGATTCTGGGTTGTCATAGCACTTTCAAGGCTGGAGACTTGAAGCGAAGACGCCACTTATCACTCACGTATTTCCGTTGGATCTACACTACACGAGCAGGCATGGAACGTGCTTGAGGCTTCTCAGTTTCGATGACTTCTCAAACATTCATGCGCATAGGAACGAGTATTGTTGCAGTTTCTTACATTGAAGATATTGACGATGATAATCTCTAATAAATCTTGATCTCGCCAGCGTTGCAGATGTCAGCTTGACAAGAATTACGGGAAGGAAACTCCACCACCACTCTTCTACACCAGCTTCGTTGCATGAGTTAGGCTCGCCACTGATGAATTTCACCACAATCGAACGGTAAACCTGGAATCGCTGGAACAACCCTGAAAATGAACTCGTTTATACTAGGTTGAGCAATGAATTAAATAACTGCCGTCAATAGAACATGTGGTGGGAGATCAACTTTCTGGGGTTTCACTTTGTAGAGTAGATGACATAAAACGCCATACACGTCTTTCTCCGGTGTGAATGTTACATTTTCTAGAGCTGATGATATTTTTGTCCGTTCCTTCATTCGGCTATTCAAGGCTGACTCATACAAACGCCCTTTCCTAACACGGTTTACATTTTTCTGCTGCTTTGGCGAAATTTCGCGATGGATGCTCGCATTATCTTCCGTGAATGCGCTAGCTCAAGCACTTTGTTCACAGAATTTCAAGCCATGCTTACATATAATCAAGGACAAAAATCGCTTTTAGGTGTTAACATAACGCAATCCATTGAAACAAAATAGCGACACCATCGATCTGAACTATTTTAAGACGAAAATCACTAATATTTTTAGTCCATTTCTTACTCGAAAAAGTTCCATTATTACTACAATCTAACAAAACATCGTTTCAAGCATATTGGAGGAAGGGATAGGCATAAATGTAACAAGAATTTACCTGGTAACGCATCCACACAGATGATTGGTATGGGACAGAACAAACAGATTTTTACCAGGTAGGTCACATTTAGTACACAAAGCTTGTGCACGTTCCATAGCAATCGGATCTTCGCCTGAAGGCAGCGGTGCCCGTTTCTGAATGAGAACCACCACGAGTTTGCAGTCACGACCGGCTAGTTTAGACCTAATTGAAGTGAACTATCACTAATAACACTTTGGCTAACCTCACAGTCTCCACACGTTGAGCACATTCTGTTGACTTTTCCTCCCATTGGTTATCGCTCCAGTCAAGATCGTAAAATACGGCGACTACTGCAGGAATTTCTTCTAAATGTTTACGCATCCATCCAGTTTTAAGAATTCCTTTCGGAAGAAGCCATTCAAGGGCTCCGACAGGCTAAATAAAAGTGTGGTAATGATAAATGAATTAATATACTTCTATGTGCTAACAAATCAGAATTCTACCATGGATATACATAAACCACGTACTGAGTCTGGATTAAACCTAACAAGTCAACAAACCAGAACAGCTGCACAAGATGGCTTAGTAAATAAGTGGGCATATGCTTGAAGCGAACTCAATGAAACTGACAAACTCTGTTAATCCACTAATATGACAAAAAGGCAATTGTATCAGAGTGACGTAACAAAGTCAGTGACTAATGGTTTACTTTGTATTTGGGTTTCGGGAACTGATGATCAACCGGCAAGCAACGGAATTTAAAAGGGTCATGTTCTCGACCAGTGTTCATAGTGAAAGCTCTCCAGATCGACAGGTGCACAGTATTGTTCTCGATATCCAATCCGGAAAGTACAGCCAAAGGCTCCGGCTTACAGCAAAGCTCAGCAGGAAGATTTTCAATGTGTTGCATAGTTACGACGTCAGAGCTGGAAATACAGAAGACGAAACAATCCACCAATTTCACCATTTACGTTACAAAATGATTCGCCACCATGTGACATTATCATAAAAGAAAGCGATACATTGGTGGTTGGTGCTGACGCATAACTACCACAAGCATGAAGCATAAATAGGTAGCCTTACCGTGGCAAAAGAGAAGAGAATAATGTGAGCTAGCCCATGAAACTTTATACCAAAACCTAAAAGTCAGTAGCAAAGCACCCAGACCTTCTAATGTTTCCTAACAAGAAAGTAAGCGAACTGACAAACAGCACCTGTCTTCTGTTGCGTTTTTCAACAGAGTACACTTAACTCTGTTATAAACCCAAACCTGTCAAACTCTTTAGTTTCTGATACCTTTCAACTGGACGAAAGTTCAAGCGCGCTACCATCCGTTTCAGTGTTTTCTCATCTCTTTTAGCACATATGGATACATATTCTCAAAATCAAAGGGTTAAACAGCAGCCAGCAAAGACAGTAGCCAAGGTTATCACTGAGCACGGTGGATAAAAAGTAGGCTAGGTAAAAATACAACGACGGTTAGTTCTGGACTGTTTTGAAAATTTCCATTTATTCTGATTGACTAAACTCGTTCATCCTGAGAAGGCGCTTCTTGACGAAAAAAATGAAGATTCTTGGCAGATATCCCTGTAGCACCAAGCATTGTTGATTAGCTAAGCCGTTTTGCAATCAAGTTCTTTATCCTCAGGTTTCCGATGTCAGACACCTTGCTGATGTCAAAGCCAGTTGCATACTAATAAGAATCAATCTGTTAAGCATCACTTACAATTTAGAGTAATTTAAACGAAAAATATGGGTTTCCGCTAGATTCAAATCAGTAACAGAAACGACACGCCTAGATGTGGCAAGCGCTTAACTAGCTGAGATACGAAGCTACGCCGCGATGTCAGAAATTTTACATTAGTGCTCCGTTATTCACCCAATACACACTGGTAAATTAAATTCACTAAACTATCCAGGACAATTACTGTCTAAGCAATAAAATTTCCATGCTCAACAGTGATGTTGATAAATTCCAATGTGGCGGTCAATCCATTGGACCACTTAGTGGATGCTACATGGTACAGAAGGTTGGGCGGGTGACTGAGTCAAAATGTGAAAATGCTCAGCTCACAGTGTGTTTTCGTAAGTCAGCCGGGCAGGTTACTTCAGTCGCTTGTTCGATACTACCCGAAGCCCAGACTGTGTACAACTGGGCTCCACTTGAATTATCACACCTACCACACTACTAAGCAGCAATACAATTAGATTTACACCTTACTTTAAGTCAGCGTAGTAGTAGGTCGCTACTAGCATTTTCAGCTTAAGACCGTACTCAAGGTTACCGTGAGTTGGGCTGACAGTAATCCAGACAGTAATCCACGGAGTAGCAGACTAATAAACTAGTACGGACGTACATATACGAAAAACAAAGAAATTGCAAGGTGGAATCAAAAAGGAGAATTAATAAGCTTATGGAGATAAGCGCACCACTGACTGCGATAGAATGCCATGTCTGAGAGCGCTACCAACCAGCAGGCTGGATCACCTCGACTTTTCCACACAGACAGTATTGGATACCATTGTACTGCGGAGCGATCGGAGCTTTTACAGTCAAGAATACCAACAACCACACTGAACAACACATGGTGTGTAAAACGCTCCGTCGACATACGTATTACGTGATCCAACCAGCGAAAACTGTCCATTTTAACTACCTCGGTTATCGGTCGCGAACCTGCACGTTTCCCAAACATGCACAGGAAAAATAAGGCGCTATTTACACAGCAAGTCCACTTGATACAAGTAAATTGGAGGATATAACGCCGATCGAATACTGAGAATCTAAATGAGTCTTCCGCAAGAATCGGCACGTCTGAGAACCATAAAGTGAAACCAAGAGCACAATTACACCGTGAGCTCCGCCTTTAGTCGGTAAATAGGCGTATTCGCGACGCTACACGCGACGGAGGTTCAAGAATGAACCAATTGTTCCCTCTATCCTCGTGGACATCTCGTCAGCAACAGTACGGGCTGAAAGATGACATGACTCAGGTAAGCAAGGTGAACGACAGTCTCGGGAGGTCTGTTCGCAATAACAAAATGGTCATTGTCAACCCTATCCCGTAACAACACTACACCTTGAAGGTGCAGAGTGCATATCATATAGGATAGCTATATCAACTGTCAGGTTCTGTATGGTCTGCAAAATGGCCATGAGCCTGTGCAGAAGATATGGTGGCCTAAGCTGCCACTCACGGTAAAAGAGAAGCAGAGCATACTAGAGAAAGAAAAGTTACCAAAGACGAAGATGGATAAAACAAGTCGAGGCCAAACTAGTAAAGTGATGGATGCGGACATGCTGTTGACTGCGACACCCTACTACCGCAGATAGCTTTGACCAACGTTTCCGGGGACATGAGAACCCTTACACAGCCGGCGACACCTACTTACTTGAGTGAACGGAACGGTCAGAGCTTTCATATTTCATAGCCATGTCATGTGGTAGTGGAAATGATCCATTCCCGAGAAAACACTTAACACTTTGAAGGCGCAAAGCAAATGTCATACAAAGCAGCCTGGTAATTTACCTGGTAAGATGTGGTCTGTGTGTCTTCGACAGAGAGGCTTAGCAAGAGAGGGTCATCTGCATACTCTGTGTCGGTCAACCTAGTGTCAGGAAGAAACTCAGCACTAGGTCTATTAGATTCATTAAGAATATCTTTCAGAATGTCAATTATGACAAAACTCAATAGAGGGGGAAATCCGATACCACTGTCGAACAGCATTAGAGGGCATGAACACCTCAGACGGCTCGTCACAAACTCTCATCCTGTTCAGCCAATGAACATAACAGATTCAATTACTTCTCTGAAACTTCTCTGCGAAGAACACTGTCCCAAACGGCGTTGCGAGCAAGCGAGACAAGGGCAATCCCTAGATCTAAAACGATCAGGACTGTCGGTTGGCTGTGTCAATGTTTCAAAGACCGTCGCAGGGTGAAAATGTGATCAATGCGCTCTCGCCGGATCGGAATTTTGCCAACTCTTCACGTAATTGACTTTCCCTGGGTTTAGAAAGCCGACGTGAAATAAAGCCAATACGTAGTTTGGACGCGACAGACACTAGACTGGTGACTTTGTAGTTCGACCATAGAGTTCGTGCCTCTTTCCTGAAAACAGAATCACTGTATAGAAGAGATCCACTTGCGAAAACTTTGGACTTCGGCTGGATTCGAACCAGCGACAGAAACAACATGCCCAAACGCGGCAAATGCTCTACCAGCTGAACTACGAAGCCATGCCGGAAGCTCAGAAATTTCACATTTGGACCTAGTTACCTACTCAACCACTGTTGATAAGCACCGATAACAAGGAATCCCTCACGATCAATCGTCTACCGAACGGAGGGCTTACTTGCTTTACAAGACAACAGCACAGTAACTACAGAACAATTGTTTTCCTGTGTGCTCAAAAGATCGAGTCTCACTACCTAAGCACTTCAACGCGACCAGCAGTAGGATCTACAACCCTACGAGAACTCTTTTTGGCGGGCGGTTTAAATTTCTGGCGTGTGGAAGAAATATTCAATATTGGGATTGCGCATTTGAAGAAAACTCGAGTCTCTATTCGAATTATTCAGAAAATATAGAAAAGGCCATCCTTGAGGATTGGAGGCTGACTTGACGAATTTCTGAAGAGAGGAGAAAATGACTTTATTACCACAAATTATCTAGGTGGAAGCGCCATTTCTCCAATAGAAGGTTTCAAAAACTCTCCAATTACTTCTGCTGCACGGAATTCATCCCGTGACACTGCTGCCACTGACATACCATCCACTGCAGCAACACAGCAATACCTCGTGGCACCACAGAGACTCACCGGACAGCACGTTTGGCAAGTCCTATTCGCCTTGTTACTTATCCTTACTTTCCTAAACTTTACAAGCTCCGCAGATTAGTTAGTTAACTAGCATGGGACGTGCCATTAGTCCGACTACCGACGTTTGTGGTCCGTGTTTGAAGGTAGTGGGGCCTCGCAGCAAAGCCATGGCCTGTGACTTCTGTAACTACTGGGTTCACTGCAAGTGCGACTCCGAATTCCCCACAGACTTGTATTTAAGGCTCCGAGACTCACCCACTCCGGCCCTCAGATACCATTGTGTGACATGCCGACTAAACATCTGCAAGGATAGCATTACTCAGGATACAGACAGAACAAGCGAGTTAGTCAGTTCCTCAATCTCTACAATATGCAGTCCCGATACTTCAACGCCATGCAACCTCATCCTGGCTACACACAACCAAAATCCGCCATCTTCTGTACTGGCTAGTAAGCCAGCTTCGGCAGGCCGCACTAAGCGGAAGCGTGGTAAACGCATCGTTACTATGTCTCAGCAAGCTGGTACCTCCAAGTCACCTATCGGCACGAACCAAGAAAGCACTAAGCCGTTAGTCGAAAGCCGTAATCACACAGCCGTCCCTCAGCTCAGAACATAGGGCACAAATACGCCCAGACGTAGTCACTGTCCGGAGTTCGTTAGACATAATCCCATTATCTATAACGCTGCAGAAAGCGAAAGCACGTTGCTCAATCAGAAAGAAGCTGATGGTCAGTTGAAGTGGAGATCTCTTTGCGATCTACTTAAGCTAGGCGTGGAAAATAAACCTACGCTATGCAGGCTTCGTAAGTCCCACCAAGACGGACATCCTCGGCCAATCCGTGTCACGCTCGGCCAGATACAGGACGTCGAGGAGGTTCTCTTAACAGCATCTTCCTTGCCTAGACTCAATAACTCTTGCCTAAGAGCGAAACCCGACTCCCCCTGGGTGATCAGGGAGACTCGACGAACGGCATATCACAACCCCCGGAGTTCCCAGTATGACCGAACTTGTAGTTTAGTTGTACACGACGTAGAGGAACTGAAGGACGCGGATACATTGCACGCGCATAAGCATGACATCGATCAGTGGAAGTTTATCCGAGCTAAACTAAACCTAGACGTAGGCGAATGTGGAGCATGGTCTATCTAACGCCTTCCAAGTCCAGTACACCTGGTCTCCAACTCAGCCCCTGGACTATTACGAATCACTCTCTTCACGAGATGTGTTGTCCACTGTGCTACAGAAGTGGTATATGGTAAAAAACAGCTTCCCACCTGAGATCCGACTTCACGCAGATAAACCAAGGTCTGAGCGTGGGTCACCTTTTACTGGCATACCTCCCATTGCGGCAAGTGCGGTAAAGATGACCAAGATACCGGAGGTCATCAGTAGCCCACCACCTCCCACACAGCCAAAAAACCTGGTA
>JTDE01002320.1:106816-127687 GCA_014338405.1 Paragonimus skrjabini miyazakii | reverse complement strand
GGAGGAACCAAGGAACCTCAGAAGGGGGAGGAGTGCTGTATGACAGGCAGTTTCGTTGGGAGGAGAATACTACTCACAAGGAGTATGTTACCCACAGGCAACGTTCAGGAACAAAAAGGCAAGCTGCGAATGCCAGGAAGACGGAGGACAAGGAAAGACTATCGAAATAGTGTGCACGCGCTCGGCAGAAGTCCCACCAAGGGGAATGACAATGATGGATGTGAATGCATATTTAATTTGCAAATGAGTATACGTGTTTGTGGTTTGATTTTTGACATGACGTATACGGACGTTTGTGCAATAAACGGGTTCTCAGGCCAAGCGTCTTTTGCGGTCACAACACCATTTATTATTAGGAATTGTTAGGCTGGAAGTATCTACCCGTTAATGTCTGCGTGGAATATGTATGCTACATTGCAGATTAAAATTCGGATAACGAACGGCTACAAGACAGCTGTGCCCATCCATTCAACATAAAATGAATCCTGCGTATGTCTAGAATGATAGCGTGTCAAATCAACACACACCAGTCTGTTGGGTAGGTCATAAGGCTTATTCATTAACACTCACACATAGCTTCGCCAATTCGCGCTTATAGCCCTCCAAAATAGAGGTGGGAAAAATTGCCAGCGTGGCCATTCTAAGAGAATAGGAAATGATAGAACACACCAACGTGTGGATTGATAAACCGATCTGAATCAAACAGCACCAACGTGGACCCCATTCTAGCAGGATATGCTACAAAAACATTGAGGTTAAACAGATAAAGGAAAGAAAACGGTGCATGCTTGAAAGTTGAAAATGGTCAAAATGTTCCTTGGTTCATTCTGCTGTCAAAAGGTGTTCAGATGTACAGATTAATGTGGGTTGTGCCAGGGCTCACGGAGAACCAACGTTGCCGGTTTCATTTGAGATGGGGATGGTAGATTTTCTACTAGACTATTTTACATAGATCTTGACTGTAAGTTGAGGGCAGCTGACCATTCCTGGTTGTTCAAATCGAAATGGTTTCTCATGGAATCACACAGACTTATTGATTTTAAGGTTGGAAGCGTTAAGTACTGAGATCCACTCAGTGAATGGCAGGTTTACTTACATTGCCCATTGGTAGCCGGTGGCTTGTGAGTCTGATGAATGACAGGAAGCCGACAGTTTTCGATAAAAGTGGTTTGCTAAGGTGACAGAAGCTACGCGAACGTTCAAGTTGAATCACCTTCAAGTATTATTAATATATAGCAGTTACTGATAGATAGATTGAGAATAACATAACATTATTAGCAAGTCGTAATATTCAAAATTTCAACCACTTCGGGTGGCCTTCCTCAAGAGCAATTATTTTAGTACGCTTTTCCTCAGCTCGATACATGGCAGACCGTATGCCGCAAAACTGCACCTGACAAAACTGTCTGGATGAGTCTGCTGCAGGCTAAAAGGAGGTTGAGATGCATTGTCCTAGATATGGGAACAGTGACTCACACCATAGATGACAAGTTTGTTTTCAACTAATAATAACGCCCGATATGTCATCCACCTCCTTAATGTGAAGAAGTAATCGGCTGTGCCACCAGGTTCTAACTTCGAGGAGAGTATACCAAACGTCGGATTGGAATAATTGGCTATGAGTCAACAGTGTTTATCTGTCATCTAGGCGGCGTTGTTTAGTTGTGTGTTTTAAAACAAAACTCCAACCTGTAAGACGTATCTCGGTTGATAACCGTCAATGAAATTTTTTTATATGTTTATATATGCATTCGTATTGGATTTGGTTTCGCAATAAAGCATGTTTTACAGATCCGTTGTGATGAACCACACAACTGTAGCGAAAAGACTTTCAATAAAGCAAAATCTTTGTTGTTCAGCTCGCTGGTTGCCACGTCACGTGTGGGCTGTCGTTTATGAATCAGAATTCCGGTCCACAATACACACCCGGTTTCCGCTCACACGTCGTGTGCACTTCTGCCCGGTCTGCGTATGTGACCGACGCGATCTGTCGGAAGTTTTTGCCTGCCATTCTTCGTCTGTTGGTCCACTCTCGTTGAGTGGTGGCTCTTCTGGTCGTCCGTGTTGTCCGTGATCCGGTCGTTGTAGGCTTTTGAAAATAGCTTACCGCCGAGTTGAGGTTTTTCATCGAGAGTTTGGAATACTCGCACCTCTGGTTTGGTCATCCCCCACACTCACCCCTCATTTATGGAACTTGCTGCGATTGTACCGGGGTGCCAAGCGTATAGAATTGACCCATCACCCATGAGGACCTTAGTTGATTTGGAAGCTCGTATTCTTGCGATTCGTGATGGTAAGTGATTCGTTCCATCGTCTTTTAAATTTACCAGCGCCTGGGGCCAGATTCCTCTGGTCGGCCATAGTCTCTTACTTTCACTTTGTCTCCTACCTGGAACGGGCGCCATTTATGTGTTGTGCCCCACGCCATATTTTCGTGTTTTCCTTTCGGCGTTGTGTTTCTGTTTTCCGTTCAAACACACTGTATTGCAGGTGTCGCCGTTCTTGCGGTAATAATTGCCTGTCTCTGTCTGTCTCCGGACTCACAGACATCCAGAAGAATCCTCGGTTCCCTCCTGTATATCAGCTCAAATGGTGAACTCTGGGTCGTTGTATGCCTCGTTGAGCGGTATCCAAACAACACTGCTGATAGTCCTTCTTCCTAGTTATTGCCCCTACTGTTCAGCCATTCTTTCATTGTACGACTGAACCGCGCCGTGTTAGTTTATGGAGGGTACGGTGATGTTCTCAGGCGCTTAGTCTCCCAGTTCTCCAACATCTTATGAAATTGTCGCCCTTTAAAACACGGACCCTGATCCGTGATAACTCTGGGCAGTACTCCAAAGCGTGCCAGGACATTTTCCTGAAAGCGTGTGCAACTGTTCCGCCCGTTTCATCTACCGTGGGATTGGCTTCCACCCATCGTGTGAAATGGTCAATCATAACAGCTATGTAGCAATTTTCATTTGGACTTGTTGGGAGTGAACCAAAAATGTCTGCCCCATGTGTGCGCGGTCTGCTCTGTTATGATAGATTGCATCGGCGGTGTTCTCGTCACAGTCTCTCGATTCTGTTGACAGTTGGGAGCAGACTCGAATGGAATCAGTCACATCTTTCGGCATCGTGAACCAAAATACCCTTCACTGCAGTAGATCGAACACGCAATCTCGCCCATGTAAACATCTGCGTATGCCAGATGAATCAGGCGTTCCCTCTAGTTCACTGAAATAAATGACAATCTTCGAAGTCGCAATCCGCTGTGCACATCCATATGGACGACGGGTTAGCCGTTCTCCAGGTGTAGCTGGTCTCAGATCGGTAACAGCTCATTCAGTCCCGAAGTCAACGGCTTGCGTTTGGTTCCTGCCAATAAATGTTCTCATATTTAGCGTACTTGAGTGTTTTGCAGTTGATTGGCCAAGATCTCTTTATCGGCAACGTGTACTCCGTTCACAGTTTTGGCTTCAGTCGGCAGCTCATTTTCTTGTACTGGTCGCCATAATGCGTAAGTTATCTCAAGGTAGGTGGTCGCTATCACATAAGTCCTCCACTTCTCCAGCGCTCAACTTGTAGCTAGGCATTCTTTCTCCATGGTGGAGTACTTCTACTGTGCTTCCGTCAGTATCCGGCCAGTTTACTAAATTATTCCCGACGGTTGTGAAAGAACTTCCCTGATTCCGATATCGCTTACATCAATTAAACCGTGAATGGTTGATTCGGTTTGGAAATCGTCAGACCCCACCGAATTTTGGCAGCTTCCTGTTTGAGTTAGTTGGATGCTACCTCCAAGTCTTCAGTCTGGACAAATTTCTTTTGCTTCCTCAACAACTGGAACCGTTGATGTGCTTTCTGAGAAAAGTTCGGCGTAAATTTCGAACTGTAACCAACCATTCCGAGGACGGCCCTCAGTTACCGCTTTGATTTTGGCGTTGGGAAATTCTTGATCGCCGTGAATCTCTCTGGTAGTGGTTGGATTTTCCCACCACCTGCCGTATCTTCCAAACAAATGATTGGACTGCGGTCTATCTGACATTTCTTGCTACTCAATTTCAGGCCCGCTGCGTCGATTCGTTGTAATACTGCTCGTAGTCTTTCTGCATGTTCCGACACCGTATTGGAAAATATAACAATGCCGTCTCCACATACGGTTACTCCTTCCTGATCCTCCAGAATGCGAAGTAAGAGAAGTCTGAAAGTGGCTTGAGCGTTACACAAGCCGGATATTATCCTAAGGAATTCGTACTGCTGTCCGTTCACACAAAATGCGGCTTTCGCCCTGTCCTCCCGTGCCATTGGTGCCAGTAACCGGAACGTAGGTCTATCAGATATTATTTTGATTTTGTGCAAGTGTGCAGAGATCTCATACACTTGGAGCTTTAGGAACGTATGTTTGATTGTTGATCGGTTCAGCTGTCTGAAATCGACGTAAAATGGGTGGGTTCCATCTACTTTCCTAGTCAACAGGACAGGTGACGAAAATGGTCTGCTTGTCTACTGAACTATTCCTTTCCCTAGCATTTCCGTTAAGCACCTCTCCACTTCTGGAATCAACTTGAATGGTACCGTCCCGTAAAGTGGTCTGCATTCCGTGCCAGGTTGCAAGCCTTTTGAGTGTTCCATCCATACACGAAATCCGTACTTTTCATCCGCATTAGTAAGTAAGTCACCAAACTCATTAAAACACTTCTTGATGAGTGGGAATTGACATTCTGATAGAGATTTTGCAGAGACGCTGTCCACTGGACATTGCTCTTGGGTTTGTTCGCGATGGAACTTCACGACATCGTTATCAGCACGCAGCTCGTTCCTCTCCAGGTCCACGTTTGTCTTCAGTCGACGTAGTAGGTCGGCACCTACGTTGTCAACTACTAATATTGCATGGTATAGCCTGTCACAGTGTGTACATCAGACCAAGAGGGTATTATACGTTAAACTTCTTGAATTGAGTTAAGAATTTGGTAAATTTGTAAGTAACTTGCCCCAAAGAAATAAGCAATATAACGACTTTTTTTCTGGTTCCACACTTACCTTCATAACCGGATCCTACATTTTACTCGCATATCATGACTTTTCTAATAACATGTTTACACCAGTTCTTTGCACATAACTGCAAACTTATCACACATCCGACTGTTCAGAGTTGATCTCTGTCGCTCTAGACCCTGCTGTGTTATAGTTATAGTTAAACGTCAATGACAATCACTTACTCATTGCCTTTGGCAATGATGACTATGTTCTGGTTTTATACGAACTGAAGAAGATAATAGTATGTGCATAACTGTGTTTTAGGAATCCCATTCTATCGAGAAGAATAAAAAGATGCAGTTGAACGAATCGTGCGATAAACACGTCATATAAAAACAGTAGATTTGTGACACTGGCTCCAAGTAACCATTACTTTCTCTTGAGCATGTCTAACTAATGAACCGGCCGTTGTTGCGGTCAGCCAACAACCAGTAGAGATTAACGGTTGTGTGTTAGCTAACAATCACGTAAACATCGTTCGAAATTTTCGGCCAGATTGAATGTGAGTCTAGAGGTTAGGGATCCGCTCGAACCCGTGAACTTGGAAGTTACGGTTGTGAAATCGGATAGTAATAGATTAAAAAACAGTGTACCGAAAACGATCGTTTCCAGTCATTTATTATCGGACCAAATATGTAAGGTTAATATGGATTTTTTGTTGTCAGGACGAAGCGAACAAAACAAGTAACAAGTTCAGTTGAGGTCAACTGCATCATAGGCAGACATAACGACAACGGTTCGATGGAATTACGTCACAGTTATTGGGTAACTGGAACAGCACCAGTTCGATCGATTATACGGTATGGGTGTTGAGCCATGGCAACTGCACAAGTGTGTATTATTCAATCGAATTCCGATCATCTCAACTATAGCCAAAATTTGGCATCACACGGCTCTCAGCTGACTGTCCTTGACCCGATGAGTCGGATAAAAATGTGGCCCGGTTGACGGTATGGTGCGAATCGAAAAGGTGTGCTCTAGTCGCGCTGTTAATTGCGGGGCAACCTACCAAGTTGCCACGGTACGAAGTAAATAATACTCATGCTTTTAAACGTGTCCATTACCGTTTGTCCGTGGAAAACCGGCTCCAGGTCCTATTTTCGTGACCTTAGAGAATAACCTAAATGTTAA
Source organism: Paragonimus skrjabini miyazakii (assembly GCA_014338405.1). Classification (NCBI taxonomy): domain Eukaryota; kingdom Metazoa; phylum Platyhelminthes; class Trematoda; order Plagiorchiida; family Troglotrematidae; genus Paragonimus; species Paragonimus skrjabini miyazakii. Next base: position 121,534 of record JTDE01002320.1, on the reverse strand, counting down.
CATACCGCAGACTGTCCTCTTCCTACTCCGATGAAGCGATGTAAAAAAACGCAGCGATTTAAACTTGGGATCCTACCACTTTGGATAGAGTTCCAGGCACCCGGTAGACCTGGAAGACCTCGTTCTTACTGGCAGACTGCTCACAGCCCGTCAGATAGGCAACTCAAATAATTGAAACCGTTTTAATAGCGTCGTTGTCTAATGTTACAGAGTGACGTTCACATACTCTGTCGGACAGCTTGTAGTGCAAGTAGTTTATGACACTCCAAATAAACAGACAAGTGAGTGAGCACGAAATGGTTTGTAGAACATGAGAGGTTGTGTTTCAGTCGTGCTGTTTTGACGGAGATTGTTTCAAATGACTGTCTAACCATCTTAGTGACAATTTCAGGAATAATATCTCCCCTGAAAGAGAGACAGTTACCTGTATTTTAAGTGAGACCCAACTGTGAAAAGTCAGGGCTTTGGCTGGATTCGAACCAGCGACAGAAACATGCCTCATTGCGGCAAGCGCTCTAGCAACTGAGCTACGAAGCCACGCCAGGAGCTTGGAAATTTCTAACAGACATAGAAATAAGGTTTGCATCCGACTTAACGGAACAGAACTGTAAAAATAGGCGTACTGATCACATCAAATCTGCTCCCTTGATTATTACTACGCCAATATTCATAAATTACTGTAACCGGCTGAGTTAGAAACGGAAAGGCTCATTATGGAATCCTTATTGATGCTGTGGAAAGTAATCTACGTGATGTTCGTAAAGTCCAGCCAATCCAGCGGCTACACTCAGTGGACATGTTTTCAATTTGCCTAAGTAAGTATCAGATACGAGAAGACTAGGATGCGAACCCATCGCCATACCATCTCTTTTGGTAGCTCGTATTGATAAACAAAAACTGAACGTGATTTGTGTAAAGTGTCGGCAATTGTTCGACCCTTTTCTGAGATGCCCAAATAACTCCTGTTAAATTCGATTTGAATACACAAGCAGCGTAGTGTCTTCCTGATAAGCATATCGGTAAATAACGAGGCAACACCCAGCAAGAACTTGATTTGGTTGTTTAGGTTTAGGTCCTGGAGTACATCAATGAACACGAACCTGACACAGGGACTATACTTTATCGGTTCCATTCTGATGAGTTCATACAAACTGATGAGTTATTTGGTCAGAGACTGGTAGGACGTGTTCGGTCTCGAAGCCAAATCTTATTTGTGAACTTTGGGTGGACCGTGTAACCAAGGGATTATTATTCCAGTGGGACGGATGCATTTTACTGATTGACTACGTAAAATTTGTTAATTCTCATATTCATTTCGACGGGTAACTGACTTTATGATAAAACTGAAATAAAGTCTTGTTCGCTGCTTTACTGTTCATAACATATAGCACCAAAATAAACATGATGAGCATGTCTGGAGTGTACTTTGGTTGCGCGCAAATGAGTTATATGCCCATCCCGTCATTAGAAAGAGCACTATTTCATTATTCATACGAACCGCAGCTTGTCGTTACAGATTGCGGTCGCTTAGATGTACTGGCCCATACAAACAGTAGTCCCACGAATCAATCATTCTAGTGAAACGCTACCCCCAACATAGGGTGGATTTATGGTTCAGTATTATCGCTGTCAGCTAAATAAAAATACTGATTATGAAATCCAACTTTATAACCTATTGCGCCAATATTAATTTGCAAAGATTTTTATGAATAGAAAAATACCCGGGTAAAGTATCACCCTTCCAAGCGGAATAGCGTAGATTGAATCTGAAGTAAAACAGTTGTTGAAAGAACACCGTTTATAAGAGCAAAATAATGATCATATGTATATGGTGATTACGGTGGTCATTTTACGCATCTATTAGAGAAAATCTTTGAAAATCTACACTGATCTGTGGTTGTGTGAATTATACAGATCTGCGAGCCTAAATGTTGACCAGTAAACTTTGAAAAAGAATGCAACATATGGTCTGGTGAATTTGAGTTTCCTTTAGGTTAGGTTACTCAGGCTTTACCTTTGCCAAGATAAGTGATTTTACGGCTTTCTCTATTTAGTCGACTTCAGTAAACACTGGTGGTGCAACAATGTTCATGTTGATTTTTGTGTGAAACAGTGATACACCACACATCAGAAAGTCCGCTTCCAATTGTACTGGTTGCGTCATTCAAACTATCAGACTACCTTCGTTCTTTTAGTGTACACTAGTTTAATCGGATAACCGAGGCGAGGTTGACTTCATCATAAGCAAATCAATCACGTCGACAATTGTAAGTAACGTGTAGTTACACTCTAATGTCTACTCGTAGTGGATTGATTTGTCTATTACCTGATTGATTCTGTCAACAGTGCCAGTTTATATGAGTTGGCTGAGCATGTCAGTGACGCCCAATTAGTTCTGTTTTTCAGACAGAAGCTTCAACCAATATATCGTACTAATGACTCACGGCTATAAAATTGTAAAGGCAAATTGAATCAGCAATTCTGGGTTCAGTCAAACGCTGTTAGTTACCAATTAGATGGAGTCCCTCTCTATTTATCACTTTCGTCCCAATACGGATAATATATATAAGTGCATACATTCGTCATACCTTTTTCAATGTCATGGAGTCCACAGAAATGGAGAGAAACAGGAGCTCCAACCATGGTGAAAATTCAAGTACAACACAAGTTGTCGCAATTGAAACGACGCTGATTCTGATTCTGTCATTTTTTTGACGTTTTCTGCAACCCCGTGTATTTGCTGCTTGTAAGTCCCTTGCCAGTAACGTTCCACATAATTACACCTTAATGCTGAAGACTACATTCTTCAAATCTACGTCAGACAAAACAAATGGTTGGCTCCAACCTTAACGAGATAATGTACAAAACTCATAATGCAGTAGGCGTTGGGTTGATATTCATATAGCATTTCTAAGCCAATGCATAGGGAGAATCTTTTTAAGCTAACTACCTTCAGTGTCTTTACTTGCTTGGATATAACAATAGACGGCACGTGCTCGTACACTAGAGATAGTCACAGTCACTATTTGTTTCTTTAACTAATTTCATTAAAATTTCAGTTTAGTACTATACCACCATTTGTTGCCAGTTGGTTCACACCATATAAATACTGTTTGGTTGTTTGAAGACTGTGACCTAAACCAGTTTTTGGATTGCTCTGAATGCATATATGCTGCTTGACCGGACTTTTTTGCAGCCGACTTCGCGCTGTTACGTCAAAAGAATGAGATAAACCGTCTAGGTTTTTAAAAAAATGGTCAATAGGTCCATTCTTGTGTTGTGAGTCAAGAACGTGGATGGCGCAAGAGTTACTTATTGGGGAAAGCAACACATGGGTTATGCCTCTAAATATGACAACAAACGAAAACACATGTGCGTACGGCACTGGGCCCAGACCGTCACGGTTGCCACAGATGCCAATGATCAGCTCCTTAACGTACTTTTACGTACCAAGAACCATTTCATGCGATGCTGCACTCCGATGTTTCTTCTTGTATTTTTCCTGCGGCTAATTCAATGTCAAAATTTATGCTCTGGCCCCACCACTGAATAGCAGTGGTGTGAGTAGTATAGTACAATCGCTCCTCCTCACTGCACTAGACGCGAGGTTCATTCTAGGCGTGACTAGATTATTCGAACCATAAGGAAAGTACTGACCTCTTGTTTGAAAATCACTCATATTTGACCGCAGATTCCACACTCAGATAAATGTTGGGCTGATCCCCAACGAACAGATACTACATTCGAGTTTCCTTCACTCATTTGAGTACATCAACGGTGCTGAATCACCTGTGAGGCTAACTTGTTCATCACTATTTCACTGTTCTCCCTTAACTGTTCAGCCAAATTCACATGTGAGTAGCGTTAAGGCTGTTTGATCACGTGGACAGGGTGGCATAAAATTTCCTAATCAGCCTGTCTGTCAGCACAAAATGTGCACCGAAGGCACGATAGCACACACGAACGAATGGAAAACAGAACACCTTGATATCCTGTTTGCGATCTCCCAGCGTGTTCAGATGGCGTGATGAGACCGTTATTCAAACTGATCAGAATAAGTGTTTGTCTCAACTTTAATGAACATTTCCATTGCATAAATCGCGCCCTCATAATTGTATGGCCCACTGGAAGGCTTTGTGTCCAAGTTTAATCGGTTCAAACGTCTGTTTTGTACATAAAATTGGGACTTCGATCTGATATACTGTTGCTTGTTGTATGTTGGAAAGGTATGCTCTCAGCTTGTCCCGATAGGCACTTTTATGTTTCCCAGCCACATCGATAGAAACGAGTCATTTAATGCTGCGTCAATATTTTGGGTCATTGTCAACAGCCGAACACTTGTTAAATTAAAATAACTGAACTAGGTTGCATAACCCATAAACCGATTGCCATACATTATCAACGAATTACCCCAACGGAAAATCTGATGGTCATTTTCAAACCTATAGTTCGGGGATCCGACAAATATTGACCAGACTGCAATAAACCCCACTCGATTTCTTTCGCTTCATCATAACTGCTTAATGCATATTCCTGTTTACTCAGTGTATTTTCATTAGCACCTCAGTTTGTGTGAACGAGTTAATGGGTGACTTAATGAACGTTGACTACTAACTGATTAACCTCCTCACAGTTCCTTTACCATATTGAATTAATCATTAGCTTAAACTAGGATACAGCTGTGGTTGCTGCCTAGCCATTGTATTGCTTACAGTCGATATCACCGGTGTGTTAAAGGTTAAGATACAACAGTCTTTCTTCTGATATCTCAAAATTGTTTCTGGTCAACGGGTCAAGCGGCAAAATTCACTGCCGCTAAGGTGACTGGAATCATGTAGTTAACGGTTGTCCACAGTTCACTTGGGGACAGGTGATGAATCCATGAATCGACTCAACATGCGCATTGACACACTTGGTGGGATACATGAACTATGGTGCTTATTGATAAGGAAGGGGGAAAAACAAGCGGGTGGGATCATAATCCATCATTCAATTATCAATATGTGTGACAATGCAAATCAGAGGGAATCCGCAGATACACCTGTGATAAAGGTCAATCATTGATTCTTCAGAAAAGAAAATTTGCCTGTAAAAAATAGACCACCAACAACCCCGTGATATTGTTTTAAGCTATCAACAGAAGTCTTGAGAACACTTTAGTAACAAAGACAATATACTGTCTGTGTTCGATCATCAACTCAAGTACAGAACAATGAAAATAAAAACGGTAACCTAGGTGAGCAAGAAAATCAGATAATAAGAATTGTAGACTGCACGGTTGATAACATTCAGGTAATGATGATTACAAATTGTCAGATAGATTGAACTGACTCTGGGCACGGAGGTTAGGATAACGCAATCGGATGCTAATGGACATGGCAGCGATTATTGTCTGGAATCTCTTTATCGTAGACCGATTTCTTGTAATTCGGGTATATTGTCTGGAAGGCATTTTTCTGGGTAACGGGATGCAAAGAAACTGTTTTAGTCATTTAGGTGTTCATCCGCACACGATGGCATTCACGTACATCACCATCGTCATCATTATTACAGCAGTCACGAACCTGACCTCAACTGGGAAATCGGATACTTTAGAAGAAAACGTTGCTAGGAAGGCGGAAAAATTAATGAAATAGGGCTGAGCAGTTAAACTACACGTGATGTGGTTGTAAGTACGTCGTTGGCTACGGCACACCACCATCACGGATAACGTTTCTAACCAACGATGTGAGTGACCACAAAAACCTCGGCCACAGAGGCGAAACCTACCCAATTTGCTCCATGAAGCAGTCAGTCTTCATATTTCGTGACCATGTTGTTGCTTGACCACCACGCGGTTTCAACCAACTATTGGTGGTCCCAGTATATAACGCCCGGTACGGTAAACGATTAGATGACATACGGAGTACGTGACCCAACCATCGCAAGCTGTGCACCGTGAGTAGTTGACTAATTGATCGCGCATCCCAAACGTTCCGGAATACACGCCGGCGAGTGGTCACATTACTCACGCGATCAGTCCATTTAATGTGGGCTAGTTGACGGGGACAGCGATGGCCAAACACAGTAAGCCTGTTGATATCTTCTTTGAAAACAGACTACGTTTCCCAACCATAGAGCAAAACAGACTGTACACAAGCATTATATACTCTTCCTTTCAGTGGCAACTGAACGTCTTCTCGGCGCCACAGATGACGCAGTTTGGCAAACGCAACTCGTGCCTTTGCGATACACGCGGATATCTCAGTACCAATATTACAGCCTGACAAGATAGTGCCACCCAATTACGTGAAACTGTCCATAGTCTCGAGTGGATTACCTGCAATGAAGAAAATAGGAGTGAGAATGTCTCCACTCTTGAAACACCGATTTGTACTTTGAGGGTCCCAAGCGCACTCCATACAAACCAGCCCGGTCACTCACTTCGGGGCCCCTTTTTGAAAATGGGAATTACTGTTGATAAGCATCAATCACGAGGCATCTCTTCAGTCTCCCTAATCGTCTGCAGAAGTTTTGTCACTTCTGATAACAACTCCTTCCCGTCATCCTTGAAAAGAGAAGGAGAGAAGGGGTCTGGACTAGGAACCTTATTACGCTTCAATAACTCGAGCTCCAGGAACACTTCTGTTTTCGACGGACAGCCATCTGGAACGCAAAAACTGTCCATTCGGGTCCGTCCACATGGTCTGGTTGAAGCCAGCTGAACTACTCCTCACAATGTTTGGTCCACGACTGGTTGGTGATAAATGAACCATCTTTTTCACATATGGTCTCACTTACACCGACTCGACGGCCAGTACAACTACGGATCAGGGAAAAAAGCTTTCTGCTATTCCCAGATAAAAAGACTTCTTCCATCTCTTTCAATTTTTCGCCCAAGTATTGCTCACGGTCTTTGCTCAAGCTTTCAGTCAACTTGCGTTTAGGTTCCCGACGGTCGTCATCATATTCAGAACCAGGTGGGATCGAAAGACGCCTGGTCGTGAGGTTTAGCGACGTGACGGAAACCCAGTTCTTTCGCAGCAGCACAACTTTGTTCTCCCGACAGCAGCATTATGTTCACGTACACCATCAGACGATTGATTTGTAGCACAATCAGTATATGGTGCCAAGGTGTGAACAATTGTTTGTTTAATAAATTAATATATTTATAACCACCAGTAATCAAAACACAACAGGAGAATTTCGAGACGCAGTCGCATTAGTCGGTTGTCAGGCCAGCGGCTTGTGAGACAGAGAACAGCTGAGTTCAATGTGAAGGTGCACTTACTGAGCGCTCTAGGAACTACCATGTGTACTCTAACGTTTACGCCCATAATATTGTGGCCAAGTTACTCAACATCTGAAGTATCCAACTGTCTATTCAACTAAATCCACTGCTCCAGATCCACGAGTAATCCTGAACAGTATGCTGATAACATCTCTTTGAATTTGGACAATATTTCGATAGAGTAACAATCAATCTACCTAACTGTTGCTGCGTACGTCGTAAAAATAGTCGGTTTGACCTGAGGTTTCTGTTTTAAAATTTGTATGAGCGATTATCCGAACTAACTTCCACATAAGCTTTAAACGAAGAAAGACTGAAATCAACGCCGGTTAGTTTGTACTATCAATATCTGAAACATATACCGCAATCGATTCATCTCGTGAAAAGCAAAATGTAGTACACCTAACCGTTTAAAGAACTGGGTTCGTCTTTGAGAGTAATAAGTGAAGTTACCAAAATTAGTAATGTACCTGCTTCCAACCCCAAATTTTCCAAGATAAAGACGGAGAAAGTCAAGTTGCGAGCTGTGAAAAAGACAACGTATAAAATCCAGCGCGTATTAGCGCAACCATTCTGGAGCGCATGCAATCCACTGGAACAGTAATCCATGGACTGTATGGCCAGCTCAAAAAACACAACCGGGAATCAATGCTGAGACCCACTTTAGATTTGTGCAAGTCGTCCAGCTTTCTGTACCTGTTTTAATGATCAAACACAGACAGCAAATTGTCTTTGTTACTACGGTGTTCTCCTAATCCTTCCAGCTGTTTGTGGACGAGCACTGCTGACAAACTCCAGTCAACCGGATGAATGAAGGATATGGATGCTCTTCTAAATCGTGATGTTCAACACATATGATTACCCGTTGAGTAAACAAAAAATTTCTACCTTAACAGATTTCTGATTTCTGTGTTTGTATTCTTTAATTTCCATAACATTTTCTGTTTCACAATACTCAGTGTTGTAACTTCATACTAAACTGTTTCACCAATCGTAAGTCTTTGTCATATAGACATCTGAGTTTCCAATTCAGCTTTTAACGTTTTCATAGGTTTTCTGATCGCCACTTTTAACAGTTTCAATCTTCGCATTGTATATTTCTCGTATACGTATTCTATATCCAAATTGTTTATCATCCAGACATGACATCATCATGGTCCATGGCGTGTTCATGATCACTTCCATGATACTCCCCATCAGACTTCTTTCATACAGAACTTAACATTTCTAATTTTGAAAGTCAGGTGCAAATAATCATTTAAACGATATAACTTACTTGTGATTATTCGGCAGGTTTGTGATAATCCATAAAGGAATGATTTTGATGGTTTATTTTATTGTGAGTACAGCATCCGCCACGCGTATGAGTAATATCGCACCACATTCTAAACGGTTACGCCCTGTAAACGATGGTGACGATTTGCAAGGTATATGATGAACACTGATTCTTACCGGAAATTTAGTTTTACCTACTACAGCAAGAACTCATTCTGAAGCACCTGAAAGTACACGTCCAGTTTCGTCGCAGTTTGACAGATTGAATCAAAGTGATTGAAATCGTTGTGATAATGCTACACCCTGAGCTCCTTTTCACTCATCGGATAATCGAATGTTCGTCCGTTGTGGTCCATACGATTTGTATCTAAATGTACAATATGCTAATCACGGCCGTAGCAATTTTAACTGTATAGTCTAAACGATGTTATCTGTGACGTTGACAGGACGTCACACAATATCCAATGTCACACCCTTACTGTTTGACAGAACACGCAATCTACTTTTCTGAACTTTGTCCCATTAGTTAATCACGAGCTCCCTCACATAATCGATATATGCCGGCAGACTAATAAACGTTTGTGTATGTTTTACCGATTAATTATTGATCGTTCTATTTGATAACTTGGTCTGATTGTGATCGAGTCACCTTAGTATGTCAATGAGGATTTCAGATTTCATACACTTTCATGTCTACAAACCAACTAGACTATTCTTATATCACAATGACCCCCGTGACCTGGTAGGATTACTTTTAGAAATATTCAACTTCAGGTGGGGTTACGCACGTTATTATCAATAGACAAGCACCCACATAAGACCGCTGCATCACTTCATGCAAAAGCATTCGTGTATAATCTCTTTCCTGCCACTTTGATTTATCATGTCTTCTGCCCACAAGCGATCGTTAACTGGTACCGAAACGCCGGCGTTAGAAATTACTAAGAAACTTTCTTAAGCGAAGAGAAAGCACATATCACAACATTAAGTGTCTTTTTCATAACTACAATTTAGTTGGTGGTAAGGTTTTTGGATAAGTTATCCATACTGACCTTCGTTACTATCGGTCGTATTTGTTTGTACCTGTTCGAATTTGACTTGGAAATCCCTGTGAATGGTCACTCAAATTAAAATCCAAGTAAACCTTAGGATTTTACAGTCCAATCAGGCTGTCGACTCGTTCCATCCTCCCTATGTGTACACCGTGGTTTATAACATAAAATGAACTGTATTGAATAATTTTAACGCCTATCGTAAATATTACGGCGGTTATTTAGACGGTTCCCAAATTGGCATCGCAAATTATGCATTCGATCAAGTGGACATTAAAAAGGAATACTTCCAATGAGTCTATTTTTGTTCACTCAGCACGTTTAAGTGAAGACACATGAGACTAACTGTAACGCAGTCCTGGTTAGGTGGACGCAGGCACATGTTTCACCCAGTTCTCTTGCTATGGCATATTTGGGTTGTATGAATAAAGCAGCCAAACACATACAAAATAATCAATTGTGTCAGAATTCGTCGATGCAAATAAGACTGGCTTTTTATTCAATGGAACTTATTCAGTATGCAAATTACTGGGGTTTTGGTCTGTCTGCGTAAAATGATTTTTCTTCAGATAACAAAATAAAGTTGCTCAACAACTTCCTGACCAGATGCAATTCGTGACAAAACAATTGATGGGTTTGTGGAACATTAATTATAACTCATAATAAATAATGTGCTATCTGCCGTTTGCGTTACAGAATCATTTTATCGATACTTTTTTGATACTTTATTTGATACCTTAAACGTAAATTTTATTTATCGTTAGTTGCTTAGTTATCCTAGAAGGGTTTGAGTTCACAGTGAATCTCATTGTTTTGACAATTAATCCAAATATTCATCTTCTGTTCACTTTGTTGAGGTTTCTAATTGCTCCTATTTTTCCACTGCACCATTTTCTTTGACCTTCTAAAATAACATGCAACAGTACCTCCAAACCTTCAGATATTCAGGTGGTTTGTCGTATATTTAGCCACATCTTTTGGAAAGCTAAAATCCACCCCCTTCTAACTTCGTCGGTTTACAACTTGATAACTTTAGTCGAAGAGTACAGACAGCGTCTGTAACTATGACACCATGAAACTGAGTAGAGTCAGTTAGCACAAATCCAGATAACTGCTAATATGAGTTAGAAATTGTAATGTAAACAAACCTGTTACGTTTAAGTGACTTGTTAGGTTTTGTTCGACGCATCATTCTGAAAACTCCATAACAGCTTGAAACCGTTGTATCATTTCAAACTAAGTATATTCTAGGCAGTTTTACATGATTTATTTTCTGCACAGTCTAGTCAAATCCAATGCAAATCGCAACTTTCCAATAATTTTCATATGTTCGTTTTAAGAAAACAGATTGCTGTGGAGAACTCAATCAGTGAGGTATTGCAAAATAGACAGAATGGCATTACAATTTAATCATGGGGTGCATACATGTAAGTTCATGTTACAGAAAAGATCGCCTGACTCTAGTCATCTGCGTCAGTGATATTGTAATCTGGCCCGTCGTAGTCAAAGTGGCCATGGAGCTGCATTTGTTGAGAACACTGATGAAGATGTTAGCTCATGTTGATGTTTCTGGTATTCAGTTGATTACTGAACGTGGCATTTAGATTGCAAACCTTTCATTATTAAACGAGTTGACATAATCAGTGCGTAAGGTTTTGAGCGTGCAGGAGTGAGCTTTGTGGTAGACAAATATCAGTCAATGGCCGTTTCCATACGAAATCTTCGGACAACCTTTTGACCTCAAATGTGATTGGCTGTTATTTGTTGTCGACCTTTCACCTGAAGTCTAATTAACGGTATTTGATCTTTTGACCTTGAAGCTGACTGGTTGATTTTCTCTCTCTTCTTTCCTCCGTTGAGGTAACTCCAACCGAGTTGGTCATATCTTCCTTCGAACTTGCATATACTCGCTTATCTGCCGTTGATATTTGACCATTGAGTTGATGTGTTCATTCACGTTTGTCCATTGCGTGTCGGTGTTTGGTCATCGTTTTGTACGCGTCTCTTCACGTCCTTTCCTCGCATTGATTCATAGATTTTACCCAGTCGAGTGTGTTTGTTTATCGAGTTAGTTGACGAATACCAGGCTTCCACAAACACTCTTGTGTGTTCGGTGTTTGCTTGAGCAATAACTTGTACAGCGTTTCTATTGAACTCGTTTCGAGTTTGGTCTTCATTGACAGAGATCAACAAGAATTGGTCGCGTCTCCTGACGGCTAATCCATGTTCATGAAATCGCGTCGACAGCGTCCGTCCGGTTTAGTCAACGTAATGTTTTTCGCAATCATTGCGTCGAGCTGTTCGATTACCATGAACCGTTCTTTTGATTTTGACGGCATTTTGCATACACTTGCTTTTGATTTGTGTAATACCATCATGCCATGTGGTCATACATAATTCAAAAGTTTTCTGTCTATTTATTGATCGAACTTCTTTAGTAAACTTGTTACTAGTGTATAGATTGATTATTGCCTATTACTCTTGCACAAAAACATCAAACAGACAAAATCTCTTAATGAAATTCAATGGCGTTTATTTAGTAATAATGAAGCAATCACTTTTCCTTAAGCCCCACAATTTATATATTCCCCAAAACCTGTGGTAATTTTCTTCTGCGCAATGAGAATGACTTCCACTAGTCACTGGTTTATGTCATGTCTGCTGCCTATAGTTGATATTGTACAGTTTATGCCTAAAGTTACATAACTCAGATGGTTAGTTAGCGTTTGAATACAAACTTGTTAAAGATGCATCAAATCACTGGATTCAGACTGCTTGTTGTAAGTTCTGGAAAGTCCAGTGCCATTTCTCTATTTCACGAAAATTTCCACTGAGTCATAGAAGGCAACGATGACGAACAATTGTTTTCGGTAGTTTATACTCAGAATAATACAGTTACACATGTTTAACACAATTAAGTCAATGTGACCTCATTGTCAGCAGATCTCTAAACCACTCATCATAATCACCAGTGACTCGTCGTTTGATTTGTTTAACCAATGTGCTTGGAACTTCATTCCACTATCTATACAGATTATAAATCTCCAAACAAATAAACAAGAACTGAATTTAAATTTCTGAAGTCTAAAAACAAGACTAATCTTGCCATTTTGTGCTGTACTACCCAGTTTCAGTATCCTCTCAGATTAATTACAAATTTCATTCGCTGCTTCGAAAATGAAACGAACTATTTCGTTAGGTGCCCTGTGATTATGAAATCATTGAACAAATGACGGTTTAGTAAATTCCATTTAAAAACCACTATCACGTTTGAAACGCTATTTCTTTTTCTGCTTCGTCAGAGCAGGAAGAAGACATCTGTTGTGGTAGGTCAACATTTTCTTTTCTTTTCTGCTATGTTCTGACCAGCGTGAGTTTGCTAAAGACAAGTAACTTCGGGTTCTGACTGAATACCAATATTATGAGTAAGCTAAGTGAAGTAAGTTGATGACCTGTTGTCAACGGGTATCTAGCAGTCAGTGATGTGAGATTTTGATCAACAGGCTCACTGGTTTGAGACTGTTATATCTTCAGTCGTTTTAACTATTTCTGAACGTTTTCTGGTCATCTTTAGGTTAGTTGTCAAACTGCTGTGTCTGTGTAAACGTCAGTGTAACTGTAAGTGACAAAATAAGAGACAAGAAAGTTAGACAATATTTGATTGCTGTCTCTTTCGTTCATCCAAAAGTTTCGTAAGTTCATGTCTTTCCTCAAATAACCTGATAAAAAAGTGAAGCCTAAACCCATAAAACTTCCAGAGGTAATTACAAAAAAATATACCATTTTAAAGACGTTATAATCAAATTCCGCTTTTAGCACATCGAATAGAATGTTCAACACTTCACTTCTGTTGTTAATATGGCAACTCAAAAAGTAAGTGAAATAATATTAAATCAACTCGGACTCATAAAATCCTGGATCTTTAACTAACATCATTCACAGGGATAATTGAATAATTACTTTCATTGTGAATAATACATGTACGAGGAAATGAAATGAAATAAATAAGGGATAAATTTACGATAATTTCCGCTAAAATTAATGAATGGCGCTGAAAACAGTTGCCGGTTTTGATTTTGAAAATAATCCCTCGAGTCCAGGGAGACCTCATTTATCTTACGGAACTCGTTTACTAACGAGATATCAGCTAAGAAAATCGAACTGCCAGTAAATTCTGGAAAATATCAAGAACATTTCGTGAAAGACCTATGAACAGCAAAGAATTTCATTCGTTTATCCGCTTCTTGTCAAATGAAGCAGTAATATCAATAAATTTACAGATGACTGCTTAACAATTACCGATTTTCTTTCATCTCCAGACAGGTTGCACAAATTCTTGTTCTAAATGCACGCAGTCAAAACAAAGATTTCCTCACAAACTCTAACACAAATTGTTTACAATGACAACTACTGGATCTATTGACTATCGCTTGAACTTGCAGTCAGTGATTCACTGATGTCAGTTTGTTATTCACAATGATTATTTCATTCGACTTCACTGTCTTTCTCCCACGGTATGGTATTTATATTACTCTTTGTATACAGCTGACGTACAAAAAAAAAAAATTAGAGTAAGGGATTGAAATAATTCAGATTGTCAGCTTATGTATACTTATTTTCACATCGTTACAAAAGTGTTTTATTTTCAAAGTTGAACTTATTCATGATAGAAGGTAGCTAGCAACAAAAGTACACCAAACTACATATGACCAATACAGACGAACAAAACGTTTGGAATTTAAACTAATAGACTACGTTAGATCTGGTCGCATGACATATCTGAACTTTTCGAGCAGACAAACTGATCACTGAGCTCAAAATATTTCCTTAACTCAGGACAGAATGTTACTGATCGATACACCCATCTATGGAATACCTTGAAACACATGACCAGAATCTAATTGAAAAAAATATTTTTTTAATGTTTTAAATCAAGCTATCTTTTGCGTGAGGTATAAAAAAGGTTGAATATAATACAAAATGTAGGAATCCTGAAAAGTAAAAAATGTTGATTATATGTTGATTATATGTTGATTATATTGAGGTTTACAGTTGTTTCTAATCTTGTTAACTCGACGAATAGGATGATTTATGGTGATCACCGGCTAATTGCTAAGATGC